>WNYA01000411.1:67500-122767 GCA_019512145.1 Engystomops pustulosus
ACCCCCACACCCCCCCCACCCCCCCCCCCCCCCCCCCCCCACCCCCCCCCCCCGCCCCCCCCCCCCCCCCCCCCCCCCCCCCCCCCCCCCCCCCCCCCCCCGCCCTCCCCCACCACCCCCCCACCCCCCCCTTGCTCCAGCCCCCCCCCCCCCCCCCCACCTCCCCCCCCCCCCCCCACCCCCCTCCCCCAACCCCCCCCCCCCCCCCCCCCCCCCCCCCCCCCGCCCCACCCACCCCCCCCCCCCCGCCCCCCCCCCCCCCCCCCCGCCCCCCCCCCCCACCCCCCCCCCCCTCCCCCCCCCCACCACCCCCGCCACCCCCCCCCCCCCCCCCCCCCCCCCCCCCCACCCCCCCCCCCCCCCCGCACCCCGCCCCCACCCCCCCCCACCCACCCCACCCCCACCCCCCCCCCCCCCGCCCACCCCCCGGGCCCCCCCACCCACTCCCCCCCGCACCCCCCCCCACCAGCCCCCCCCACCCCCCCCCCCCCCGCCCCCCCCCCCCCCCCCCCCCCTCCCCCAGCCCCCCACGCCCCCCCCTCCACCCCCCCCCCCCCCCACCCCCCCGCCCACCACCCCCACCTCCCCCCCCCCCCCCCCCCCCCCCCCCCCCCCACCCCCCCCTCCCCCCCACCACGACCCACCCCTCCCCCCCCCCCCACCCCCCCTCACACCCCCCCCCCCACCCCCCCACCCCCCCCCCCCCCCCCCGCCCACTCCGCCCCCCCCCACCCCTCCCCCACCCCCCCCCCCCCCCCCCCCCCCCCTCCACCCCCCCCCCCCCCACCGCCCCCCCCTCCCCACCACCCCAGCCCCCCCCGCCCCCCTCACCCCTCCCCCCCCCCACCCCCCCCTCCCCCCCCCCCACCCCCCCCCCCCCCTCCCCCCCCCCCGCCCCCCACCCACCCCCCCCCTCTCCTCCCCCCGCTCCCCCCCCCCCACCCGACCCCCCCCCTCCCCCACCACCCCCCCCCGCCACCCGCCCCCCCCCCCCCCCCCCGCCCACCCCCCCTCCCCCCACCCCCCCCCTCCCCTCGCCCCCCCCCCCCCCCCTCACCCCCCCCCCCCCCCTCCCCTCCAATCCCCCCCCCCCCCCCACCCCCCCCCCCCCCCCCCCCCCCCCCCCCCCCCACGCTCCCCCCCCCCCCCCCCCCCCCCCCCCCTCCCCCCCCCCCCCCCGCCCACCCCCCGCCCCGCCACCCCCCCCCCTGGCCCCCCCCACTCCCCCCGCCCCCCCTCCCGCCCGCCCCGCACCTCCCCCCACCCCCCCGCTCCCCGCCCCACCGCACCCGCTCCCCCACTCCCCCCCCCCCCCCACCCCCCCCCCCCCCCCCCCCCCCCTCCCCCCCTCCCCCCACCTCCC
Source organism: Engystomops pustulosus (assembly GCA_019512145.1). Classification (NCBI taxonomy): domain Eukaryota; kingdom Metazoa; phylum Chordata; class Amphibia; order Anura; family Leptodactylidae; genus Engystomops; species Engystomops pustulosus. The sequence goes on from WNYA01000411.1 coordinate 68,864, forward strand.
GCCACCCCCCGCCCGCCCCTCCCCCCCTCCCACCCCCCCCTCCCCCCCCCCCCTCCCCCCCCCCCCCCCCCCGCCGCCCGCCCCCACCCCCACCCCCCCCCCCCCCCCCCCCCCCCCCCCCCCCCCCCCGCGCCCCCCCCGCGCCCCCCCCCCCCTCCCCCCCCCCCCGCCCCCCCCCCCCACCCCCCCCCCCCACCCCCCCCCCCCAACCCCCTCCCCCCCCCCCCCCCCCCCCCCCCCCCCCCCCCCCCCCTCCCCCCCCGCACCCCCCCCCCCCCTCCCCCTCCCCCTCCCCCACCCAACCCACCCCCCCCCCCCCCCCCCCCCCCCCCCCTCCCCCCCCTCCCCCTCCCCCCGCTCCCACCCCCCCCTCCCCCTCCTCCCCCCACCCCCCCCCCCCCCCCCCCCTCCCCCCCCCCCCCCACCCACCCCCCCCCCCCCCCCCCCCCCCCCCCCCCCCACCCTACCTCCCCCCCCCCCCACCCAACTCCCCCCCCCGCCCCCCCCCCCCCTCCCCCCCCCCCCCCCCCCCCCCCACCACACACATACAGATTAACAGCCACCACTAGTGGAGCTCACTACATACAGATTATACACCACCACTAGGGCAGCTCACACACACAATACAGATTATACTACCACCACTAGGGGAACTCACTACATACAGATTATACACCACACTAGGGGGAAATCACTACATACATTATACATACCACCACTCACATGGGGAGTCACTACATACAGATTATACATCCACCACAGGGGGAGCTCACTACATACGATTATACAGCTCCACAGGGGGATATTCATTACTTACAGATTATAACCACCACTAGGGGAGGTCACTACATACAGATTATACACCACACTAGGGGAGCTTACTACATACAGATTATACACACCACCACTAGGGGGAGCTCACTCCATACAGATATACACCACCACTAGGGGAAGCTCCCTCATACAGATTAGTCTAAACATTCCCACTACAGTATGGGGGAGATCGTATATCAGGCGACGGATATGCGCCAATATACGTCCCCATATCCCACTACTATGGGCTCCTCGCGCCCTACGGAGCTTACTGGGCAGCACACGCGGACGTATCCCGTCGTAGCCGGAGATGGACATGTCCTACTTTCCTGTATGATACTGACCGGCCACCATCGCCTGGTAGGGGGGTGAGCTCTCACCTCCTCTCCCCGCTCCTGCCGTTTGCCTGCCGTCACGGTGCGCGGGCGCACGGCAGTGGAATGACCTTTTACAGCCACCACTAGGGAGCTCACTACATACGATTATACCCCACCACTAGGGGGAGCTCACTACATACAATTATACCCACACCACGTAGGAGGAGCTCACTACTTACAGATAACATCCACCACTAGGGGGAGCTCACTACATACAGAGTTATGCAGCCACCACAGGAGGAGCTCACTCTGCCATACAGATGATCACCACCACTAGGGGGAAGCTCACTACAATACAGATTATACCCCACTCTAGGGGAGCTCAATACTGCATACAGATTATAAAAACACCACCACTAGGGAAGATCACTACATAACAGATTAACACCACCACTTGGACGAGCACACTACATACAGGTTATACACCACCACTAGGGGGAGATCACTACATACAGATTATACCCACCACTAGTGAGGAGCTCACTACATACAGATTATACACCACCACTATGAGAAAGCTCACTACATACAGATTATACACCACCACTAGGGGGAGCTCACTACATACAGATTATACACCACCACTAGGGGAGCTCACACTACAGATTATACAACCACCAATAGGGGGAGCTCACTAACATACAGATTATCACCACCACATAGGGGAGCTCACTACATACAGATTATACACCACCATAGGAGGAGCTCACTACTACAGATTATAAACACCACCACTAGGGGAGACTCACTACATACAGATTATAACCCCACTAGGGGAGATCACTACATACAGATTATACACCACCTAGGAGGAGATCACTACATAGATTATACACCACCACTAGAGGGATCACTCATACAGATTATACACACCACTAGGGGGAGCTCACTACATACAGATTATACACACACCCTAGGAGAGCTCACTACATACAGATATACACCACCACTAGGGGGAGCTCAACTACATAATTATCACACCACTGGGGGTCACTACAACAAATTATACACCACCACTAGGGAGCTCACTACATACAGTATTATACACCACCACTAGGAGAGCTCACTACATAGAGATTATACACACCTCACTAGATATTAGCTCACTACATACAGATTATACACCACCACTAGAGGGAGATCACTACTACAGATTATACACCACCACTAGGGGGAGCTCACTACATACAGATTTATACACCACCACTAGGGGGAGATCACTAACATCCAGATTATAACCCACCACTAGGGGGCTCACTACACTACATACAGATTATACACCACCACTAGGGGGAGCCACTACATACAGATTATACACCACCACTAGGGGAGCTACTACATACAGATTATAACACCACCACTAGGGGAGCTCACTACTACAGGATTATACCCACCACTAGGGGAGATCACATACTCAGATTATACACCACCACTAGGGGGAGATCTCCCTACATACGATTATACACCCACACTAGGGGGAGCTCACTACATACAGATATAACACACCCACTAGGGGGAATCACTACATACAGATTATACACCACCACTAGGAGGTATCATCACTACATACAGATTATACACCACCACTAGAGGGAGATCACTACATACAGATTATACATCACCACTAGGGAGTCACTACAAAGATTTAAACCACAACTAGGGGGAGACTCACTACATACGATTATACACATAACCACCATGAGGAGGACTCACTACATAACAGATTATAACACCACCCACTGGGGGAATCACTACATACAGATTATCACCACCACTAGGAGGAGCTCACTACATACAGATATATACACCACCACTAGGAGATCACTACATCAGATTATACAGCCACCACTAGGAGGAGCTCACTACATACACTGATACTACCACCACTAGGGGAGTCACTACATACAGATTTACACCACCTAGGGGGGAGCTCAACTACAATAATTATACAGCCACCACTAGGGGAGATCACTACATACAGATTATCACCCACTAGGGAGCTCACTACATACAGATTATACACCACCACTAGGGGGAGCTCACTACATACAGATTTTATACACCCACCACTAGGGGGAAGCTGACTACATACAGATTATACACCCCCACGAGGAGAGCTCACTACATAGAGATAGAACCCCGATCACTAGAGGGGATCACACATACAGATTTAACACCACCACTAGGGGGGAGCTCCCTACATACAGAATTATCACCCACCACTAGGGACTCCACATACAGATTATACCACCACACTAGGGGGAGATCACTACATACAGATTATACACCACCACTAGGAGAGCTCACTACTACAGATATACACCACCACTATGGGGAGTCAATACATACAGATTATCACCACCACTAGGAGAGCTCACTCATACAGAATTATACACCACCACTAGGGTAGATCACTACATACAGATATAACAGCCACCACTAGGAGGAGCTCACTACATACAGATTATATCCACCACTAGAGGGAGCTCACTACATACAGATTATAACACCACAATAGGAGGACACTCACTACATACAGATTATACATCCACCACTAGGGGGGAGCTCACTACATACAGATTATACACCACCACTAGGGGGAGCTCACTACATATAGATTATACATCCACCACTAGGGAAAATTCTGTGCCTGATCTCTTATCATGGTCTCACCCCTCAGTAGGCTCAGTTATATTTGGTTATTAGTCTGGTGGCTCTTCCATCCTGTGTATGTTCCCCCTCCCCCCCAGGTAGGGTGCAGCTGGCGCGGTGGGCACGGCTCGCACAGGCAGTGATGGCCGCCGCTCTCCTCTGGCTCGGGTTCATGACAGATATTAATGTGTTGCTGCACATAGGACGAGTGTCAGCTGCGCCCCCTCCCCTGCCGCACACGATGCTACAGCCGCCCGTTACTTCACACAAGAGAAAATGATTAAAATCACAGAACACAAAAGCGCCATTGTCTGCGGAGAACCACCATAGTGGCGCCAGCCCCCGGCCCACCTGCCCCATTCTTCAGTGGAGGAATCAGCAGCACCAATTATCAGTGACTTCATATTCCGCTCACATCTCATCTCCGCTCCGTCTGCTACGTGTCAGCGTCTGATCAGTGCCTGGGACTGGTCCCCCAATATATAACTGGGGTGACCCCTGCCTGGTCGTGACAAGCTGCCAGGGTACTGCACCTGCTTGTTCAGGGTATTTATTAATGCAAATGGCGCCGCCTGGTTATACTACAGAAGACCCTTCATATATACACACCCCCGGGATGTGCACTGATACACTGACTATAGTACGGGGAGAAAAGTGAACCCCTGCGTCCAGCAAGTGATTGGTGAAAGGTCTGGGGCCTGGTGGAGGGGGGTCATGGTCCTGTTGGTTTGGGGCGCTGTGCTTTCTGGAGCCTGGTAAAGGGGGGTAGGGGGGGTCACAGTCTGGGGCTCTGTGGTCCTTGGAGCTTTGTGGAGAAGGGTCATGGTCTGGGGCATGGTGGAGGGTGGTCGTGGTCCAATGCTGTAAGGTCTCTGGAAGCACTGTTGAATGTGGGGGGTTCAAGTTTGTGGTCAATGTAAAGTGGTATCATGGTCCAGGGCTGTGTGGTCCCTGAAGCCTGGTGGAGGGGGTCATGGACAAGGACTGTGTGGTCTCTGGAGGATAGTGGAGGGGGGGTAACAGTCCAGGGCTGTGTGGTCCCTGAAGCCTGGTGTAGGGGGGATCATAGACCGGGCTTGTATTGTCCCTTAAGCCTGGTGGAAGGGGGGTTCACGGTCCAGGACTGCGTGGTCTCTGGAGGATAGTGGAGGGGGGGTTACAGTCCAGAGCTGTGTGGTCCCTGAAGCCTGGTGGAAGGGGGTCATGGACCAGGACTGTGTGGTCTCTGGAGGATAGTGGAGGGGGGGTCACAGTCCAGAGCTATGTGGTCCCTGAAGCCTGGTGGAAGGGGGTCATGGACCAAGACTGTGTGGTCTGTGGAGGGGGGGTCACAGTCCAGAGCTGTGTGGTCCCTGAAGCCTGGTGGAGGAGGGTTATGGTCCAGGACTGTGTGGTCTGTGGAGGGGGGGGTCACAGTCCAGAGCTGTGTGGTCCCTGAAGCCTGGTGGAGGAGGTTCATGGTCCAGAGGTTTCTTTGCACAAGTGTTCACTTGCTTTTCCACCCTACACAATGTCCTCCATATAAACCACTCACAGACCATGAGCAGTAATGGAGGGACCGCTTTGTTACATGATGACCACACACATGTAGTATATGGAGGTATTATCTTGGCACGGTACGGTAGTATTATGAGTATTATATTTATGGCATTAGGTGTCCTGTATATGGTACTATGATGTGGGTCTATACGGAGGTTGATGTGACGATATCCTGCATGTATATGGAAGCAATCATTTGCACCATATGGCCGTATTATAGTGTATGTGCTGTATAGGGCAGTATTATCTATCGGCACGCGCCCTCCCCCACCCCTGGGGCTTCTCCAGTTCTTTGGATCAGATGAAGCTATTAATCCTGATGCAGCCCAGATTTACAGCCAATATCTGGGCTCCTTCCAGAATTGTCACTTCTGGGACCTTTACGTCTTTTTTTTTATTAGATTCGCCATTTAATCAGTTCCCGAAGACATTTACATATCCGCATAATTAAATCAGTAGCAACGAGAAGCAAAATTCTGTGCAACATCGATCCCGGGGAGAAAAACCATGAAAAAGGAACAAACATAAGAGATAGGACTGGAGAATACAGGACAGGGACTGAGGGGTCACAAGATGTAACCTGCAGCCGCTGAGAATGCAGCTTTGGTGGTGAATGGAGCATGTGATGAGAATGACAATGACTATATCAGCATCATCGCATCTCCCATAATGCAGAACAGCATGAGATGAAGCAATTATAATGTACAGACAGGTCGTCATCTCACCTGTTCATCTCTTCCAGGCAGTCTGTGGCAAAGAAGAAGCTCTTGATTTTTGGGTGACAAGCCTTAAAGGCGCTGCAAGAAGAAAGAGACAGAATAGTGAGCGCCGCTCCGGCTACATGTCACATCAGTCAACGTCACCTGAAAAACCCCCGGAGCTTTTTACCGAACTTTATATGAGGCGCTTTTATCTGCATAGTCTGAACTTTGCCTAGATCTCACCCTGTAGCCCTGCCACCTGTGACCGTACCACTAGCCCCACTTACTGTTTCCTCCTACATTCAATGGCGCGGTCTATCCTGAATTCTGGTAAACTGATGAAACCCTCCGCCTTCTCATCCTGGAAGAAGAGAGACAAGAACGCAACAATGTATCAGCAAAGTGATGGAAGAATATAACAATGTAACACAATGGAAGATGGAAGGATGCATCACAAGACAAATCTCCTTCCTATCTGCCGGGGGTAGATGCCAGGCAGCCTGCTGGGTGCCTCAACTGTCTCATTAGCATATTGATTCAAATGGAGGTTTCTTAGAAATAGGGGATATCAGACAGAAATAATATAGGTTTGCTGGGCAACTTAGTGCATTTTTACAACATTGTGTTGGCACAATGTTAGTCGGGTGTGTTGTTGGGTAGATTGCCGTGGTGGTGGCGCTGTAGACAGTATCTGGCGGCTGTATGACACAGTGTCAGCCAGCCAGTGCCAGGTAGCTCTGGCAGGCACAGTGTCAGGTGGCAGTGGTGGTGGCACAGTGTCAGGTGGCAGTGGTGGTGGCCACAGAGTCAGGTGGCCATGGTGGAGGTGCCACGCCAGGTACAGTTCCTCATCGGCAGTATGGCACAGTGTCAGGTAGCCAGTGTCAGGTGGCAGGGGTGGTGGCCACAGAGTCAGGTGGCCATGGTGGAGGTGCCACGCCAGGTACAGTAACTAGCGGCAGTATGGAACAGTGTCGGATACACTAACCAGCAGTATGGCACAGTGTCAGACAGCCAGTGTCAGGTAGCTGTGGTGGCGGCCGCAGAGTCAGGTGGCCATGGTGGTGGCACCATTTCAGGTACAATGGCAATATGGCACAGTGTCAGGTAGCTGTGCTGGAGGCACAGTGTCAGGTGGCAGTGGTGGCAATCGTGGCACTCACGTTCTGGTTGGTGTACCAGTACAGGGACGAGTCTTTCAGGATGAACCAGTACTTCTTCCACTTCTGGGTGAAATATCCTTTGGCATCTTTCTTCTTCCATAGCCAGCCCTCGCAGTCGCCGTGCCCGAGGTCTTTGCAGGATATTCTCCGCCTGCTGCTGGTCAGAGACCCTCCTGCCATGAAGGAGACTCCTACTTTAGTTTTGCTGTAGTCTTAACACTTTTTTTCATAGAAACTTTTTTTTTTTTACCTTTTGATCTTTTTTTGGTTTTGACCCTCAGTGATGCGTAATGAAACGACTGCAAGAAAAAAAAAAACACACTTTATACTCCGGGCCATACAATATAAACTTATAATAGTTGCCACAGCCAAAACACCAGGATGTGAGACCCTCATACCACTCAGTGCAGTGCAGTGTTCTGTGTAGTGTGCAGGGGGCGCCAGATTCAGGATTCATGAATCTGGCGCCCCCTGCACTGCTTCAGCAGAAAGCACCGGCAGATTTTTTTGGTGCATCTTTAACATGGGGCAACACAATCTTGTCTGGACTTTGCGTGATAAATCTGGCGCACAGGAATGACCCCTTGAGTGCAGAGATTTGTGTTGTATGATGACTAGTGCAGCAGTGACACAAATGTGGCACGGACACTTCGTTAATACCTGTGCAAGCAGTTTGCACTAGGAAGGATGTGCGCACTGGCACACGACCCTTAGTAAATGTGGGCCCTTGTGTATTGGTCATGTGTAATCACCGGGGCACACTTACTAAGAGCAGTGCAGTGTGTACTATGTGCAGTTACCTGTGTAGTGTGCAGGGGGCGCCAGGTTCAGGATTTCTGGTGCATGTTCTTCATGAATCTGGCGCCCCCTTCACTGTCCAGACAGAGTGCACCACTTTTTTTTTGGTGCACCTTTAACATGGGGCGTGTGACACCGTTCGGTAGGACTTTGCATTTGAAACTGGCACAAGGTCCTTAGTAAATGTGCCCCACTGTGTGTGATGGGAGAGCAGAATTTGGAGGGCAGCTCTGGATGTACATGCAATATGATATTTGGGATAAGTGCAGGATGGAAGAAACAAGGAGAGACACATCCCATAATAAGGAGATTATACATTGGACTGGTCACGAGGAGACACTGTGAGGGAGCAAAGAGCAGAATTCAGAGCGCAGCTCTGGATGTGAATGGGGCATGATGTAACAGGATCAGTATATGAGATGATATGGAGATACACTGTATACTGGTGATGGGGAGACACTTGTGATTATGTGTAGAATCTCCAGGCGCTGTGTGATCATAGAGCAGAATTCAGAGCGCAGCTCTTGCAGTCTTTGCTGTCTTGGGCAGATTTTGGTAACTCTTGTGAGTCTTGCAGTTTTTGATGCATCTCATTATCTCCTGCAGATCTGTGACTCATTACCCAGAACAATAAAGGCGGCGGTAATTACTATTACGGTTTAGTCGTCCTGAGTCGCGCAATTACCACAACATCCCTCAAAGTGACGGCGGATCGTAAAGCGATTATGAGGGGATTTATCACCAGTCCTGCAGCTGCTAACCCACTTCTGTCACCCATATCCAGATGTGTGTAATGTTATACCACTGGGACTATGACAAAGCTGCCCATCACCTCATTGTCCTGCAGCTCAACAGACGCTCTGACACTACAATTCCCAGCATGCCCTCACAGTGTCCAAACATTACTGTACACTATGCTGAGAAGGAGCGACGTTATAATGAAACAGAACACAGGAAGCCAAGCACTATGATTACAGCAGTGACATCGGAATAACCATAAATCATTGTGAAATGTAGTCACAGCCCCGCCCCCTGCCTGTATATCCTGTGTGAGAGGTAGTCACAGCCCCGACAAGAATATAAAACTATAATATGCCCCCCTATGTACAGGAAATAACACTCTATAATACTGCCCCTATGGACAAATATAACTACTATATACTGCCGCTGGACAAGAATATAATCTAACTATAAATGCCTGCCCCCTATGTACAAGAATATAACTTACTAGAAATACTGCCCCTCGATTACAGGAATGTGATAACTAGGTATAATACTGCCCCCTATGTACAGAATATAACTACTATAATAACTGCCCACTGTTCAGATAGAGGAGCGGAGTGTATTAAGACTACTGAATCTGCCTCCTATGTACAAGATTAACACTATATAGCGGCTCCTGCTAGTAGGTACAAGGATATAAACTACTATAATACACATGACCATCCTAGGTACAAGGAATATGGATAATCTAATATAATACTGCCTATTGGGGGGGGCCCGGGGGTGGTGTGACGGATAGTGGGTTGTAGTATAACTACATAATCTGCCCCTTGTTACAAGAAATAACAACATTACGACCTATTACGATACTGAATAATACTGCACCCTTGTACAGAATATCACTATAATAACTGCCCCCTATGTACAAGAATATTATACTACTATAATACACTGCCCCCTATGTACCAGAATTATACATAACTATATAATACCTCCTATGTACGAAAATAACTACATAAATACTGGCCCCCTAGATGGACAAGAATATAGCTACTATAAAACTGCCCCCTATGACAGAAATAAACTACTAAAACTCCCATACGGCCCCCTATGTGACCAAGATATAACTAGCTATAATACTTGCCCCCTCCATGTACAGGAATATAACTACTATAATACTTGTCCCCCTATGTAAATGAATAATAAACTACTAACATACTTCCGCCCCCATGGTAACAGAATATAATACTACTAAATAACTGCCCCACTGATGTAAGAATATAAACTACTAAATAATACTGCCCCCATGTTACAAGAATATAAACCTACATAATCCTGCCCCCTATGACAAGAACTAACGTACTATATATGACCCCGCGAATTAGTAAACTGCCTGGACACGGATAATACTATAATACTGTCCCCTATGTACAAGGATATAATGCATATAATACGGCCCCCTATGTACAAGAATATAATACTATAATACTTGCCCCTTAGACAGATATACTACTATAGCTTGCATATGCAGAACACTACTATATCTGACCACCTATTGTACAGGAAATATAACGACTATAATTAACTGCGCCTACCCTATGTACAAGAATATAACTCTATAATACTTGCCCCCTATGTAGCAGTAATATAACTACTATAGATACGCCCACCCTTGAGTATGAAGCGGTATATAAATGTTAGCTACTTTCCCCCTATATTAGGGGATGTTACTACATTTCAGGAGTTGCTATCACCTCTTGGCAGGTGTCTCCCGTCGTCTTGCCCAGTCTCATCTCCTCCTTGGTGTTTTCCTATGGATATCTCTCCTCGTTCTTATCTTGATCAGAGTGTGTGTTCCTTGTCCTGAAGTTGAGTTTGCTGTGGATGTGACTGTAGTGGAGAGAGGATATAGAGCATTCCGTGATTAAATCTACTGGAGAGTGAAAGACATCGGCAGTCTCTAGTGTTTGCACAATGTGATCGGTGCAGTTTGGAACAGGGGAGCTGGAGCGGCACACAATTTTACTATATATTGTTCATTGATTTTTAAATGTTTTTCCCTGCAATTATGTCAGCAGGGGGGGGCGCTCTTGGCGGACTTCAGTTTGGCTCGCGCATGGTTTCTTCTGTTTTTCCTGGAATTTTCCGCCTGTTCCAGTCAGAGATCTCGCCTCGTAGCGGGGGAATTTTCTTTGAAAGTGCGCCTTAATTATTCCGTTCCGTGTCTGTGTATGGCATCTGTGTCCTCTTCTTTCATCTCCTTCACGTCATTAATGGCCATGGTCCCACCATGGCCACCCTCACGCCACACTATGGATTACAGATATCTTTGGGCAAGTAGGGGAGCGCCTTGGGATGAAGACGAGGACATACTAAAGTAATCCAACTACTGTATCCATAACTAGCCCTGTATCGTATTGTCCTGCTAAACATTATCGTAGCCTATCAAACGCGTGATACCATGACTGCTGATGAGCTGTATCTAACCATCCATTGGATACTGACGCTGAGCGTATCTAAGCATGTTCTAATGTGTGATACTGACTGCTAGCCTGTATCTCATAATCCAATTCATGTGTGATACTATAATCCCACACATGTCACCATCTGCAAAGAGTTTGTAATGTTCTCTCTGCCTCCCTCTCCGGTTTGCGTGGGTTTCCTCAGTCCGGGTACCCGGCTTTTCCCCCACACTTCCAAACTACCGGTTGTTAGATGTGATCCCCCTGGGGACAGGGACTCTTGTCATGCTTTGGTGCAGCACGGTATCTGTGTGCGCTACGAAATAAAGACATATATTATTTATTTTAGACTGACGGCTGAGCTGTACCTACGCATCATCATGTGTGCTACTGACTGCTGAGCGTAGTAATATCCAATCATGTAGGGAATAAACTGAATGCTTGAGATCTGTTCTGAGCATGACATGTTCGATAGACCGCTGAAGCTGTATCGCAGCGGTTCACGTTGATACTGAACTGCGAAAAGCTGTATCAATATCCAATCATGTGTTTAGACTGACGGCGAAACTGTAGCTATCCCATCATGCGGGTACCGACTGCGGAGCTGTATCTAGCCTGTCACGTGGGATACTGACTGCTGACTGTATCTCAAGCATGTAACGTGTCCATACCGACTACTAAAGATGTAATCTAAAACCTCCAATCATGTGTGATACTGAACTGATCTGCTGAGCTGTATCTAATTCTAAGCATGGTGTAATATCGGACTGCTGAGGCTGTATCTATCCAATCATGTGTGATACTGACTGCTTGGCTGTATCTAATCCAATCATGATGTCATACGAATGCTGAGCTGTATCTAAATCCAAGCATCTGTGATACTGACTGCTGATCTGTATCTAATCCAATCATAGTGTGATTCTGACTGCTGGGCTGTATCTAATCCAAGCATGTTTGCTGCTGACTGCTGACTGTCTCTAATCCAATCGTGTCCCGTGCTGGTCGGTCGACACGCGGGGGGTTGCGGGTGTGCGCCGCGCTCGCACACTCGCTGTGGGCGGTGACCTGAGTCTCTCTTGGGGCTGACGCATAGCTGTCCGCGCGTGGAGACGGAGGCGGAGTTGGGTGTCCCCGTGGCCCGGGGGCGGGCGGGCGGGTTGTCGTCGCTCGCCGTTCGTGTTGTGCGTGCACCCCCGTCTCGCTGAGCAGTGCGTGAGGGTGGGGGCTAGCGGAACCTGTGTCCTACTGTTGTTAGTGAGCGTCGTACCTAGAGTGTTCCCGCTGTGCTTTATCTGCGTGCTTTGGGGGGCTCCTCTGGTAACCGTCCTGGTACCGTGGGGCGTCTCGTCTGTGGTGGGCGCACGTGTAGTCGGGAAGCGTGCAGGGCGCCTAGTGACGTGCGGTGTGTCGGCGGGACGGCGTGAAGTCTGTGTGTCGAGTGGTGGTATAAAGCGACTGGCTCTGTGGGAGGGGTGCGGAGATTGAGGTGCTGGAGGACGGGCCGTCTGGCGTGGGCGGACTGTAGGCGTAATTTCATATCCAGTGTGCTAGGTGGTGCGGGGAGCTGAGGATGGGCCGGCTGCGACATGGGGGGGGGCCTGGCGCCGGCGGCAAGTAGCAAAGGGCGGGGGCGTTGCTTTGCTGATCGAGCCAATTCGAGGTTGTATCGGACTGCGGGCTGGAGCGATCCACTGCATGGTGAGGCTTTCTACACGGGGCGGGAGCGGTGATCTCATCGTAATCAACGGGGATGCGACATCTGTGAGCGGAGTGAGGCCGGTATACAAGGCAGTCATGTGGGAGTACTGACTGCTAGCGGGTGGTGGGGCTGGTATATGCAGTTGTGTGTGGGCGTCGGCGTACGATAGTGTTCGTGGTGTGGATCTACATGAGGATGAGCGCGGGAGGCTGGGAGCTAATTTGCATTCTTGGGATAGTGTGCCCGGCATCCTTTGGGCGTTGGGGCCCGACTGAGTGGCCAGTCAGTCGGCTGGTTTGGATCTGGGCGGGAGTTGCGCTTGGTCAGCGACGATTGGAGTGGGCTGTTGGTTGGAATCTTGTGATTTCTGGTTACGTGGGACGGTTACGCGGGGGCAGGCCTGTCTGGCCGTGCTTCTGTCTGGCTGGCCGGATTGGTAGTCGCGGAGGTACCTCCGCGTGGTGCTGCGGGATTATCACCCGCGGTTGTGGAATCCTGAAGTGGAGACGATCTAGCCAGTTGGGGTCCTGTGGCTCTCCATTATATAGAACGCGTCAATTCTTGTGGGTGTTGGGGATTGGGTAGTTTTGTAGTTGTTTTGGTGTGTGGAGTCCGGTGGGGCAGCCCGTAGGCACAGCCCGGGGGGACTCATCGGCACCGCTGGGGTCTACGGGGTTGCGGGAGGTGGGACGCATATCTGTTCTACTTGCTTCATCTGGTCAATGTTGTTCGTGGCTCTGCATTTCATCTAGCGGTTGCGCGGGGATGGGGTTCGGGGGCGCGCGCGTCGGTTCGGGTTGCCCCGGCATGCCGCTTTCCTTTGTTCTCGTTGTGTGTCGTATCGAGGTAGCTGCTGTTAGGTCGGGACGTTGGGCCGAGGATGGGCAGGAACGTTGAAGGACTTAGGCATATAGGCAGGTCGCGACGGTGGTGCTGAGGAAGCGTCCCGGTTCCTTGGGGTGCGGGAGCGCCTAGGGGGGAATGCGCTCCCCTGATGGCCTGTAGGACCTTTCGCTAGCGTATGTCTGTCGCGTTTTAGTCCTGTGCGGACGCATTACTCCGTTGGCTGGTGACGGCTGTGTGGCGGAGGCGTGTGGTCCCGCTTTTTCAGTATCCGGGGTAGCGCGCTGTGCTGTGGAGCGAAGCCGCCCCGGTTGGAGACCAGCTGCGGAAAGGGGTTTCGGGTCGCCTCGTCGCGACGGCAGGCGGCTGCACGAAAAACCTGGCAATGCCCGGAGGAAGACCCGAATGGCTGATCCTGACCCTGAAGAAGAGACCCCAGAACACTTGGCAGCACCACTGCACGCCTAAGACGGTCCGAGGAAACCGCTAGCACCTACAGGTACCAAATACCCGCCGAGTACTTACCGAGAAGCGACAGACGAAGTCACCAGAGTAAGAACCAACAGAGTCACCAAAAGAACCAAGGAGCTCGACAGTGAGCGTGTCTATCACACATGGATCCAAAAGGTCCATAGAGAGTGACGGGTATAGATATACAATGCATCGAGAGGAAAACGCAAAAAGATAAAGACTGGAGGAAAGTAGCGGAAACGGCCTGGGAGAACAACAAGGAAATCAGAAATACAATCCTGACACAAAAAAAGTGGGAAACACAGTATACTTAATAAATTGTAAGTGCCAATGCGTAGATAAAATAGATAGACATGGCGCAGACAAGCCTAAAGCCTGTAAACTAGTCACAAGAGCAGAATTACGCCTACTGAGATTTCCGCCAACCGCTGCAGTCACTAGGGCGGCTTCGGGTGCATCGACTGGACACATACATGAATTCCGGGAGCCTGTGACGGTCCTGATTTACAGCGGTATGAGCCCCGAGCGGCACTCACGAGGCGGCTGCGGGGGCAGCACTATGTGTACAACATCTAACATTACTTATCCGGTTACTGATCCTGAGTTCATCCTGTAATTTATCGCGCAGAGCCCTCTTACTATTCTGCTGGCTGGTGCAGTCACGTTTACAGACATACATTACTATTCCTGTACTGATCCTGATTTCAGTCCTGTATTATACTCCAGACTGCACTCACTATTCTGCTTGTTGTCTCACTGTGTAATACATGACATTACTTTATCCTTGTACTGCATCCTGATTACATCCTGTATTATACTCCAGACGCAACTCACTATTCTGGCAGCTGGATGACAGTCACTGTGTACATACTGACATTACTTATTCGGTTACTGATCCTATTAGCGCTTCTATTATCCTCCAGAGCGCACTCACTCTTCCTCGTTTTTTGTACCTTCACTGACTGGACATTGCTTTTCTTTTGCCCTTGTTCTTGCAGTCTCTCCTGAGATTTATGGACTTCCTCTTTCTCCTGCTCTTGCTTTCTGCAAGGGATCGGAGGATTGTTCAGTATCCCCCCTGAGTCTCGGGGTGAGGGTGCTGCAATGATTTGTTGCTATATCTTGACTCTGCGGATGTAAATTCCTCTTCATAGTTTGTGCGGCTCATGGATAATGTAACTGGGTGTAGAAGGAATGTTTGGGGACGGTGTCAGGCAGTGATGAGGAGTATCACTGTTGCTGGTTTGCCAGGGTGTGACTCGTTGCAGATGATCTGGGAGTTTGGTCACTATAAAATCATAATAGTGACATCTCTAACTCTTATTCCCTCATGCCTGTGCCATTTCCCACCAGTCCCACCATTGGCAACACCCACCCCCACCGGCACCATGTGGCATGTCCTCCAAGCTAACGGCTCCCGCCCTGCACGATGTCTTCCCATCTCTCCCCTGTTGTCTGGAACGTACTGGCCCCAGGTAAGAGGGGGAATCTAGAATCTGTGAATATAATAAAAAAAGAAACCCCTGACCTAACAAACTATAGTACACCAACCTGACAATAAAAAAATCCCGCGAACTGACAATAAACAAAAAACATCCAGACCACAAACAACAAAGAAGAACCCCAGACCACAAAACCACAAAATTTAATACTCTAAACTCTGACAAAAAATAAATGACCCCAACTAAGGATCCCCCCCAGATTCCTGGCATAAAAAAAAATTAAATGACTCCAGACCTGATATAAACAAGAAAACCCCCAACTGACAATAAAGACAACAGCACCCTGACTACATAAAAATGAAACCTCCACCTAACTAATAAAGCTAAATGACACCTGCCACTCACAATAAAAACAAATTGGCTTACCTGTTTGATCCTGTCGGACAAGTTTTAATGTCTATGATTGCGGTGAAATAGTTTGGCCCTTACATGTGTGTTCTGTTATTTTCTCCTCCCCGTATTGGTATGTTTATTTGTAACAACAAAAACAAATAAACTCAATATACAAAAAAAAAAGTCCCAACCTCGAGAAAAGCAGCCCAACTGACGATAACAAACCAGAACCCACCCCAGCAACAAGACAGACCAGCTACACAAAAGCATCAACCTACAAACGCCCAGACCTTCCAAAGAAAGTGAGTAAAAAGACAAGACCTCCAAAAAGACCCCAGAAGATAAAAAAAGAACCCCAGAGACCTGATGAATAAACCTAAAGAAGACCCCAGCACATGACCGATAATAAAAGCCCAGAAAATGACAAAATCCAACCACGATATACCTAATGACCCCAGAACTGACGATAAAAACATGAAGACCACCCTGTTTTCTTCCTCCCACGATGACATCGGTGATTGTGCCAGTGTGAGTACATCATAAATAATGGGTCACAAATCGTCAGACAGAGCTCGGAGTCTCCCAAGCATTACCTGGACAGAGAGGGCAACTCACTACCACCTTTGTAGAGGGGAGGGGCATGATGTCGGCACAGAATACGAGAGGGCGGAGCCATCCGGGGTGCGGAGGAGAGCAGACCGCCCCCCCACGGTAACGAGCGGGGACCCCACACACATGGTGTAGGGTGTGACCGTTCATTGCATGGCACAAGCGTTGTGGAAGGTGTCTGCATGTTTGGGTGTTGACTGGAGTAAATCTTATGCTGAGGATACCGCTGTGACTGGAGTTATAATCTACATAGAGCGAGATGATCGAATGCGGAGCTGTGACGCCCGGAGTGTTCGAGCTGGGCATTTGACTAGACAAAGAACGATCATGTCTGCTTGTTGGGTTGCACTAGATGTGCTGATAGTGCCCAACCGCTGCAATGTCGGAGTGAGTAACTCGGAGTGCGGCAGTCACAGCAGACCTTCATGGTCCAATGTGGCCTCCCGCCTAGGAAGCTGCTAATGGGCGAGCGTTATCTGCATTTACATATAGCCTTCTATAAAGTACGCCCGCGTCTGCGCCATCTGCTCTCGCCACACAACCACGCTGCTAATAGAAGCAACGTCCAAGAGACACCGAAGCAAAACAGAACCACACAGGACAAACAGTGTATTACCTCAGATAGACATCATATATCTCACTACAAAACCACATATAAAACCATACCTCATAGAATGACATCATATATCTCACATACACACTATTACCACTCTATAGAAATGACATCATAACATCTCACTACACACACATATCGACCTCAGTGTATGACATCATATATCTCACTACACACATATTACCTCAGAGAATGCCATCATATATCTCACTACACACATATTACCTCAGTGTATGACATCAAATATCTCACTACACACATATTACCTCAGTGTATGACATCATATATCTCACTACACACATTACCTCAGTGACATCATATATCTCACTGCACACATCTTACCTCAGTTATGAAGCATATATCTCACTACACACATATTACACCTTCAGTGTATGACATCATATATCTCACTAACACTATTTACCCTCAGTGTACTGACATCACTATACTCACTACACCATATTACTACCTTCATGTATGACACTCATTATCTCACTACACACTATTACCACCTCGGTATGACATCATTATCTCACGTACACACACATATTACCAAGCATGTAATGACATCATATATCTCACTACACCACATTCACCTCATAGAATGACAATCATATATCTCACTACCACACATACTCAGGAGTAGACATCACTCATATATCTCACTACACACAATTTACCAACTCAGAGTGACATCATATACTCCTACACCATCAATTACCTCAGTGTATGACACATATATCTCACTACACACATATTACCACCATCAGTGTATGACATCATATCTCACTCACTACACACATATTACCTCGAGGTATGACATCAATATAATACTACACCTTACCTCAGATATGACACATAATCTCACTAAACACATTACCCTCAGTGTATGACATCATTATCTCACTACACACATATTACCTCATGTATGACATCATATATCTCACTACACACCTATTACCTCAGTGTATGACTCATATACTCACTTACACACATATTACCCTCAGTGTATGACTTCATATATCTCACTACACACATATTACATCAGTGTAGGACATCATATATCTCACTAACACACATATCCACCTCAGTTATGACATCATATATCCCACTACCACATATCCTTACCTCCATGTATGACATCATATATCTCACTACCCACTATTACTCAGTGTATGACATCATATATCTCACTACACACATATTACCTCAGTGTATGACATCATATACTCCTCACTAGCACACACATATTACCTCAGAGATGACATCCTATATCTCACTACACACTCTTAACCTCAGTGATCTCAATTATCGCACTACACCATTTACCATCATGTATTCCATATACCCACACCATTCCTCAGAATTACATCATATATCTCACTACACCAGATTCCCATCTGTATACATCAGATATCACTCACACACATATTAGCCTCGGATGACATCATATATCTCACTACACACATATACCTCAGTGTATGACTCATATATCCTACACCACCTATTACCTCAGTGTATGACATCATATATCACTACACACATGACCTCATTGTAGACACATCATATATCTCACTAACCACATATTACCTCAGTGTATGACATCATCTTTCTCACTCAACACAATTACCCTCAGGTATGACATCTATATCCTCACTACACACAAATTACCCCAGTGTATAAGACACATATATATCACTACAACACTATTACCTCAGAGATGACATCATATATCTCCACACCACCATATTACTACATTGTAGACATCATATATCTCACACACACATATTACCTCATGTATGACATCATATTTCACTACACATATTCCCAGTATGATGACATCATATATCTCACTCACTACACACATATTCTCAGTGTATGACATAACTCACACCAAATACCTCAGTGTAGACATCATTATCTCACTACACACATATTACCTAGAGTTAACATCTATATCCCTACACACACATTACCCTTATCAGTAGTAGACATCCAATATCTCACTACACACATATTACCTCAGTGTAGACAATCATATATCTCACATTCCAAACACATATTACCTCAGTGTAGACATCCATATATCTCACTACACACCATTTAACAATCAGTGTATGACATCATAATCTCACTACAACACATATACCTCCTCCAGTGTATGACATCATATATCTCACTACACCATATCCTCAGTGGTATGACATCATATCTCACTACAACCCATATTACCATCAGTGTAATGAACATCTATATCATCACTACAAAACCCATATCACTCAGAGAATGCATCAAATCTCATCACTCAACATATTACCTAGTTCATACACAATTCTCACTACACAATACACTTAACCTCAGTGTTGACTCATATATCTCACTACACACATACCTCGGTATACATCATAATCTCACTACACCCCAAATATTACCTCAGTGTATGCCATCTATAATCTCACTACCACAATTTACCTCGAGATGACATCAATATCTCACTACACACATATTACATCAGTGTATGACATACTATCTCCTCACCACATATTACCTCAGTGTATACATCATATAATCCACCACAAACTATTACAGGTCATTGTAGACATCATATATCTCCTCACACCATATTACCCAGTGTAGTACATCATATACTCACTACACACACATATACCCTCAGTGTATGACATCATAGTTCTCACTACACACATATTACTCAGTGTATGACAGCATATATACTCACTACAACCCTATACCTCAAGGGTATGAAATATATATCTCACGACACACATTACCCAGTGTATGACATCATATATCAATCACACACCCTATTATTACCCTCCGTGGTTAGGGACGTGTTGAAGTAGGCGGTGCGTATAGGGTGTAGGTCGGGGTCGTACTACCCAGAGCATGCTACCGTCAGTGTATACATCATAGATCCCCTACACAACACCATTTAACCTCAGAGAAGGACCTCATATATCTTACGACAGAAGTACTACCACCCCCATATAAATCAGAGTGCGTGGGGACATCATATATCTCACGATACCACATATTCTACCTCAGAGAATACCTCATAACGGACGCACTAACCCCCACCATTTGTACATAGGGGGCAGTATTATAGTAGTTATATTCTTGTACATAGGAGGCAGTATTATAGTAGTTATATTCTTGTACACAGGGGGCAGTATTATAGTAGTTATATTCCTGAACATGGGGCAGTATTACAGTAGTTATATTCCTGTACATAGGGACAGTATTATAGTAGTTATATTCCTGTACATAGGGGGAAGTATTATAGTAGATATATTCTTGTACCTAGGGGGCAGTATTATAGTAGATATATTCTTGTACCTAGGGGGCAGTATTGTAGTAGTTATATTCTTGTACACAGGGGGCAGTATTATAGTAGTTATATTCCTGTACATAGGGGACAGTATTATAGTAGTTATATTCTTGTACATAGGGGGCAGTATTATAGTAGTTATATTCTTGTACATAGGGGCAGTATTATAGTAGTTATATTCTTGTACATAGGTGGCAGTATTATAGTAGTTATATTCCTGTACATAGGGGGCAGTATTATAGTAGTTATATTCTTGTACATAGGGGGCAGTATTATAGTAGTTATATTCCGGTACATAGGGGGCAGTATTATAGTAGTTATATTCCTGTATATAAAGGGCAGCATTATAGCTGGTATATTTTGGCTTACCCATGTGATATTATAGAACACTTGTCTATCCCATTGCATACATTATTTCCTGTAGATTTCCATCTATATGATAATCTTGATATAACGATGCGTTATATACCAGGTGGTGGCAGTGACTTGGTAATGGCGGAGGTTCTGCAGATATTGATCACTCCTGGGTCTTGCTCGCTGAAGCCAGTAAATTATTTTGTACTCTCTAATGGAAATGACGAACACTCTGAAGACTTTATTGATTCCCGCTAAGTGGTCACGTGGCTGCTAAAAATGGAACTCCTTATCCAGCAGCTGGCACCCCCTGCCAGTCACCCAAGAGTCCCACCCGCTGTGTACAATGTCTATTAATGGCTGACACTATCCCAACCTGAAGTCCATGATCACTGACTCTATTCACTTGTAGATCTACATCATTTCTCATGTTAGTCACAGCCAGAGTGACAGCAGAGGATGCATAATGCATATGGACAGTCCAGGGCAGCACAGGGGTCAGGGGCAGTACCAAAGACAACCTGTGGGCAGGAGGGGCGCTGTTATAGTCTGATGCAAGAAGAGAGTCAGTGGCTGCATCCCCAAAATAATAAGGTGGGCTATGGTAAGTGGCATTACAAGGCAGTGACGTCAGCAGGGATAGGGGAGCACTGAGCGCCGACCTCCTGCACTGAAGAGCTTAATGAGGCTCCAGGAGAACAGCAGATAATGTGCCGCTAGAAAAATCCCTTTTACTGTTGAAGTCGCTAATTAAGCTCCAGATCGCGGCGCAGCGACAACATGTTTGCAGGAAACAGAGCGGATTTTCATATTAGAGGCGCATTCATTTGGACACCGGGAGCCGGGTATTTTGACAACACAGCCATAATTAGGAATTCTTGAAATCTCTCCAAAAAGCCGCTCGCAGTCTGAGACTCGACACGAACAAGAGGTTCACCAAATCCAGTTTTGCATTTTAACCATCTGTGATAAATGAAGCTCAGGGATCGCAGAGAAAATACGAAATCTGGAAGAGATTGCTGAGCCTTGTCAATGTGCCAGGATGACTCCGCAATGTGTCTGACCCGCACCCGTGGCCCCGGCTGGAGGATGCAATACTCTGCAGGAGCAATAACAATCCCATCTGACCCTAGCAGGTGTTACCTGTAATACTGGGATCTCAGGAGCTGGAGCACCAAAAGCCCCAGCCCCCCTTCTATACTTCTCCGTTTACAGTTGGATGATGAATCCACCAAATTGCCTGGAAATGGTGGACATTGGCCCAGATTTACACAAACTCTGTTTCAATGTACATTTGGTAAAATTCCAGCAAATCTGAGACTGTTGGAAACAATAGGGGAGATTCTTTATGACTTCTCCGCCAGTTTCGGAGACCAGGTGGAGGGTCGCCGGCCCGTCACATAGCCTGAAAACTAGAGTAGACTAGAGTCAGACACTATTGTAAAACTCCTCCAGTTTTGATCTGGTGTATAGATCGGAATTGGCGGAGTTTGTGCCCATAGGCTCCGGCCTCTAAGTGAATATTGATGCAGGCGCGTAGAAAGGGGAGAATTTTAGGGCTGAGGTTCTAAACGCCAGGCTTAATGAATTCCCTCCAATGTAACTTGTCTGAACTCCAGACAGATATAATGGGGGTCATTTACTAAGGGCCCAATTCACGTTTTCCCGACGTGTTACCCGAATATTTCCGATTTGCGACGATTTCCCCTGAATTGCCCAGGGATATTGGCGCACACGATCGGACTGTGGCGCATCGGCGCTGGCATGCACGCAACGGAAATCGGGGGGCGTGGCCGAACGAAAACCTAACGGATTCGGAAAAACCACCACATTTAAAAAAAAAAAAAGTGTCGCAGAGCTTGCACTTACCTTCACTCAGCCCAGCTCGGTGTAATCTAGTGCGTTCCGGGGAACTTCAGCGCAGCAGCAACATCTGGTGGACGTCGGAGGAACTGCCTTAATAAATCCCGGCCGGACCCGAATCCAGTGCAGAGAACGCGCCGCTGGATCGCGAATGGACCGGGTAAGTAAATCTGCCCCAAAGTATGAGTAAAGTTAACATCTAACAAACTATGGAGAGAGAATATTGCTACTGACGTGTTTATTTTCAGAGGATTGTTTAGTCTGGATACATTTGTAACAACCCCTCAGATGTAGATTTTATAGGTTTTCTGCCCTTGAATGTAATCAAGGTTGTTTTTATTCCCTGGCAGCAAGAAATAAATGGTGAAATCTTGGACAAACCCATTCTACAGCAAGGGCTGTCCTCTCCTGCGGACTGTGAGTAGCACAGATCTCCTCTCACTTTTATAGGTTCTCTTGAGCGATTATTAAAGGAAATTAAAAGAAAAGCGCTGCCCGGCACTCGTCTTGACAAGCCGGAATCACCTTGAAAACAAACTTATAATTAGCAGCCTGGAGCGTGGGGACAAGATGTCCGGCTCTCCGGGCTGCTCAATGTGCACGCCCCCGCACTTCTAGGTGACGGCACGCAGGAGGCGTGCATAATTAGCAGCCTGGAGAGCCGGACATCTTGCCCTGCACTATGTGCTGCTAATTATACATTTGTTTTCTCGGTGATCCCGGCTTGTCAAGACTAGCATTGGCTGTGCCGGGATCAAGATGAAGAGGATCGGAGATGAGCATTTGTAGCCTTTTTTTGTTCTTTTTCAGTGGTTGATTTCCTTTAAGAGTAGAGTTCGGAGGGTGCAGTGCATCAAGGTTATCTATATGGACCTGGTACATAAGGTGCAGGAGGTCCAGTCCACAGCAGCAGCTCGAATCCTTCCTCTGTGAGAGTCCTTATTGGCAGGTCTGACACTGCAGAGTCTCTTTTAGACTGTTCACACGTGGCATTTAGATTGCATTTTATAACGAAATAAAACAGCTGAGATGAGGAGATATGACTGAAAGCCATGCGTTAACAATGGACTTGCACCGTGTTAACTAAAAGCAAATGTTAACAGAAATGTAATTAGGCAAATCTCTTCTCCTCAGCTGTTGTATTGTGTTTCAAAACACAATGTAAATGCCATGTGTAACCGCAGTCTTAAGTGGGGCTGCATTCGGTGGAGTCGGGCGCGGTACTCACCACCGTCTGATGGTTCACCTGGATAACCTCGTCTCCGGCGTGGATCTTCTTGCACTGGTCAGCAGGAGACTGCAGGAAACAAAAAAGACAGTGAGGAATAGTCCAGACTCGGCAGAGACTTAGGCCGCCATGTGCCTGAATTCATATGCATGTTTTGGCCAAAATGCTGGTATTTGATACGTAGTAATAAGTGTCATAATTTCTACCCTTGTGACAAACCTGAATGTCCCTTCCTGATGTGAAAAATAAAACCTCCACAACTATGAGCAAGCAGAGATCTTAAACACGTGAACATGTGACAAGGCTTTTATCTGTGCCAGGGAGGAGTTCCCCTTAAATGAAGACACTAGTAGTGCTGCCTGTGATGGGGGTCACACCGGGAGGGGTCTCATCCTTGGTAAAGTTCAGATAGTTTTTATCCTTTGAGGGATTATTGAGATGTTACAGTCAGGGAAGTTCAAAGCTTATAATTACCCGGAGATGGGAGCTCCAAGGCACCTCCACACTGTGATACAATCCGAGACCCCGACGGGGAGAAGCGTGTCCCAATCGCACTGTGCTGCAGCATATACAATCAGGACCAGCTCCTCCCCAATTACGTTACAAACGCATTTCAACCCCAGTGTGTAAACGCCACCTGAAGATCTCTGCTTGCTGTATACATCTAGAGGCTGAAAATCCGTATTCCTATTAATGCCCACAGCTGAGACTTTGGATCACTTGTATCCTGTTTTGTAATTTACAGGGTTAAATCCTTTCTGTAATATAATCTGCTGCGTTTGGCAATTTTCTTCAAAGAAACCATGAACACCCTGAAGCTGCGGACAATATTGGCGCACAGACGTGGCGGCTCCATGTTACAGAGTGGACTCTGTTATTTCTGCCATCCCTCGGGACGCGATATAATTGAAATTCACCGAGCGGCAAATTGGAATAAGTTTTGGTTGCGGCTTTTAAGCCACTCTGTGTCCGAGATGTGTTGTACATGCAGATGACATCGGGAGACTCCGGGTGTGACTGCGCCGAGCCCCCAGGCCCTGCACAGATGTAACCCTATCCCCCACACACGCAGTCCCTGCACCACGTATAACACAAAGGGGCACATTTACTAAGGGCTTTGCGCTGCACTTTAGTCGGACTGTGCAAGTTTTTCATGGCTAAAACTGTTTGCACAGGTATTTAAGAAGTGTCTGGGCTGGGATTGTGTTGCACGCAACCCTTTTGTGGTGACTGATTCGGACTGAGCGCCATATTTAACTTTCAAAATTTGTCGCATGCCGTATGTTTAAGGTGCACCACAAAAAAGACATTGAACTCTGTCAGACCAGTGCAGGGAAGCGACAGATTCAGGATATCGGGCGCACAATCTCTTCCCGATGTAAGTGCATTGTCTTGCGACACAATTTTAAAGTTAAATCCTGCGCTCAGTCCGAATCCGTTGGATCGTCCGACGGCACCGACCCCGATTTCTGTCTGAAATACGATCCCGTGCGACACAATCCCCTTCTTAATATCTGTCACAGTAGCGCAAATGTCGAAAATTTCTAAAATCCAACAAAACTGCGATCCACGGGACCCTTAGTAAATAAGCCCCAATGGGTAACATTTACTTAGAAAGTCGGAAAATATACTAAAAGTGTTATTTCCATGTATATTGCTGGGTGCGGTGATTCACTAAGATCATGCAGCAGAAATCATGAATGTGTAGCTCAGGTCCGACAGAGTTCACCATCATTTTTGTGGTGCACTTTAACATAGGGCGCGCGCCACAATTTGCAAGTTAAATACAGCGCTCGGTCCGAATCAGTCGGATCATCCTACGGCACGCTCCCAAATTTGTGTCGCATGGAAGCAGCGCAGATGCACCAAGAAAAGGATTGCGTGCGACACAATCTCAGCGCAGACACTTCTTAAAGGACACCTGTCATCAGGTCTGTGTCACTTGTCCTGTCACCTCTACCTGTTGGAGCAGCTCACAAGGATCCATCCCAGCCTTTATCTAGTCTATTCATACATTAATCATTGTAAAATCATCTATTCTTTATTATGTAAATGAGTCTGGTCACATGGTCAGAGGCAGTGATGTCACTCCTGTTACCCCTCCCCTCTCCTCCCCCTGCTCATGTCTGTGTGTAATGTATAGTAAAGTATTGCTAGTGTCTGTGCTTTATCTGCTGACATGTTCCCTCTCCTAATACACATAGACACAGACATCAGCTACACAAGTACCTGACATGTTCTGCTATAACATGGCTGCAGGCTGGAGCTGTTGTATATTTCACATACACATACACGTGCACACACAGGCTGCAGGAGGCGTGGCCACCAGCAAGCACATGGAGCAGCCATTACATGGAGCTGCTGTCAGTCAAGCACTGGGGGTGTGGCTGTACCGCCCATTCATGAATAAGCTGGACAGCTTGAATATGCTAATGACTCATTGGACAGGCATGTAGAGGGACAATGAAGGGATAGAGGCAATGCTCTCTAATGGCAGTTTATGAAAATATATTTAGTTTATGGGGGTTAATTTGCACGACGGGTTCTCTTTAAATACCTGTGCAAGACGTTTTGGCCTAGAAGAAGGTGCACAGTCCAACAAAAGTGTGGTGCAAAGCGCTTAGTGAATGTGCCCCAATATATATGTTGAGGATGATGTTACTGATCCTGTAGATTATTCTTGATATAGAAATTACACATACAAATTCGCTAACATGGCTTACATTTTCCGTGGTCCCAGTGATGACGTGGAGGCCGTCGTACGTGGACTTGATGTACATCCCCTAGAAGATAGAAGCAACGCCTGGTCAGCAGCTCACTCACACAATGTACATTGTAGGGTAGCAAGTAGCGCCAAATCAGGAGAAGTCCCCGCGCTCCGTCTGCAGGGGAAGGAGACCCCCGCGCTCCGTCTTCAGGTCGTAGACCCCCCCGCGCCTCCGTCTGTCGGGGAAGGATACCCCCGCCTCCGTCTGTCAGGGGAAGGAGCCCCCGCGCTCCGTCTGCAGGGGAAGTAGACCCCCCCGCGCTCCCGTCTTGCAGAGAAGTAACCCCGCCTCCGTCTGCAGAGGAAGGAGTCCCCCCCTACTCTGCTATCATGCAAGGAATGGAGTCCCCCTACTCGTGTCGTGCAGAGGAAGACTTCCCCCTACCCTGTCTGCAGAGAAGATCCCCACTCTTTCTGCAGAGGAAGGAGTCCCCCTACTCTGTTGGATCGTTGCAGAGGACGAGATCCCCCATACTTGTTTATCTCTGTTGATTGGTTCAATGAGGACGTCCTCTGCTTTCTTTCTCGCTAGTGAGAGGAAGAAGTCCACCCATTATTAAGACACATTGGATTTGGTGCGCAATGTTGATGGCTGCAGGATTTGAAGGCTGGTAGAGGAGGTTTTACATTTTTCCATGTATTTTTTTACATTTTTGTACTTTTAAGACAAATACCAGTATCACCAGGGACGGGTTACCCTCCAGTCCCCCTATAAATCAGTGACTTGATCCTGGGAGTGCCGTGAACTTTATTAAAAATATTATGCTTGTGAAAAACATGGAACCACTTGTCCTGGTATTTCTTAACTAGCAGATCACATTCTTGGTACTTTTCCGTCTAATAGACAACGCCTTCAGCACCACTCCACTATCCCATCCATCACTAACCGGTGGGTAGAAGAATAGTAATCTGGGGGTTAATTGTTTTTAGCCACCTTTAGTTGAGTTTTCTCTCCATTAAGATACTTGTGGTCTCCCGCTGCTCCCAGTACAGGTCCCTTGTGGTCTTGCTGCTCCCAGTACAGGATCTTGTGGTCTCCCGCTTGGCTCCCCTTAAGGTCCTTGTGGTCTCGCTGCTCCCAGTACAGGTCCTTGTGTCTCCCCCTGCTCCCAGCAGATCGTCCACTATCCCAGTACTCCTTGTGTCCTCCCTGCTCCCAAGTACAATCTTGGCTCCGCTCCCGTACAGGTTCCTTTGTTGGTCCCAGTATCGGCCTTGTCTCGCACGCTCAGCGTCCTTGTGGTCTTCCATGCTGCTCCCATTACAGATCTGTGGTCTCCGCTGCTGCCCAGTACAGTCCGTTGGGCTTCCGCTGCTACCCAGTACAGGATCCTGTTGTCTCTACTGCTCCCCAGTAGCAGACCTTGTGGCTCATTCCCAGACATCCGGGTTCCAGTGCTCCCAGTACAGGACCTTGTGACCTCCGCTGCTCCAGTACAGGTCCTTGTGGTTCTCTGCTCCCGCTGCTCCATCATCCCTGCTCCCTGTTCCCAGTACAGTCCTTGTGGTCTCCCTCGCTCCTCCGTAACAGGTCCTTGGTCTCCACTGCTCCGATTACAAGGTCCTTGTGGTCGTCCACTGCGTCCCAGTACAGGTCCTTGGGCTCCACTGCTTCCCGTACAGGTCCTTGGGTCTCCCTGGTCCCAGTACACGGTCCTTGTGGTCTCCACTGCTCTGCCCAGTACAGGTCCTTGTGGGTCTCCACTGCTCCCAGTACAGTCCTTTTTGTCCCCACTTCTCCCAGTACAGATCATTGATATCCTAGATTCTAAGACGACCCTCTTACGCTGTTCTCTGTTCTCCTGTGTCCTTCTCAACCCCGGTCACATTCTTCAATCCAGTCGCCATTGGCCAGAATCTTCGCTTCTGCTGTCCTTATCCTCCAGTACCACAACTTTTGGGTTCTTCTCTCTCATGTATTAGTTCCTGTAGATGTTCTCTCTTGAATCTTCTGGACTGAGAGAACGGCTTTGCACTTAAAGGTGAGATAAAAGGTCACTAGAATCAATAGAGCCTCAAAGTACCAGTCATCACCTGAGTGTCACCTCGTCGTTTGCCCCCCTTTTAAGATCCCATTCCATCTTCTCATTATCCGCCAAGAAATCCTCCAAGAACATCTACTTGTCTTACTCCCTTCATTCAATGGAAAGGAAGGTCTCAATGACAGAATGTTGCCAGATAAGATTGAGGATCCATAGGATCCGTACAAGCCTTCAGGTCCTTTTTGCTTTCCTCCAGATCAATCTGTAACATCACCTAAACTCTACTTCTACTTCCGCTCCCGTACTTTTCCTGAGCAAGCAGCGCGCGCAATGACACAGTATCAGTCACATGGAACAGCAGAGACATGAATATCATTCCTCCCCTATTTGGTCGCTCTTTGAACAATCCCCGCAACGCCCCTCAATCGTTCCAATGCGATGTTATGCTCATTTCAGCTTCCCTTTCCATAAGGACACATTTCCTGAGGAGCTTCAAGTTTTCGCCATCAATTTAGGATTTTACTGTGTTTCTTTCGAGACTATTATTTTTCGCAATGTATGGGCCACATTCAGCCTGCTTACCGAGCCAAGTACACTGTCGGATATTTTGTTAAAATGTATCATTATAAACAATGGTTTATAATATAACTATACTGAATGCAAAGAATGTTGGAGAGGGACTCACATTCATAGCCATCTCTGCTCTTTTGCATCCCTTCAACGGCCACAACCAGGGAGCAAATTAATCCTATCATGTCCCCAATTGAACTGTCACTGCAGCAACTCCCTATTGAAGAAACAATATTTGGAGTTTGGTGTGAGTTCCCGTAAAGAAAATAGAGCTATTTACTTATGTCACCTCTGTAACACTTTCACCATCCCTTCTTTTCTGTTTTTCCGCTAACGGGAGGGTTGCCCCTTGTAGCAGATGGCAGGTTGCCTAGGGTCATCCTTGCTGAGGGCCCCACGGAAAAAGAAAAAAGAAAATGAAAACAAAATCTTATACACAAAAAAAGAAAACGGCCGTACAGTCCTCTTCCCCTCCCTCTCCCCCCCGCCCCCCGCCCCCCCACCCCCGTCCCCATCCCCCCCCGTGAAGTGCCGACCAGCCCCGCTCCCTCTCCTTTCACCCGCCCACCCCACCCCCCACCTCGTGCACGCGCCAACAAGGCGCACGCGGGTCTCGCCCCCCCTTCACCCCACCATCACATCCCCCGGCGCCATCAATGTTGTGGGTGCGAATGAACTCAGAGACACGGTGGGGGGGGGTGATGGTGTGGGTAGCGGGGAGGAGGATGGTGAAGGATTTTTGTGGTCACAGTCAGCAGCCATCTCATTACACAATCTTAAAGGGGTTGTACCAAATTGGACTGTTTTCCCCTATAAGATTCTGCTTTTCTCTTCCACAGTTTTAATCTTTAGTTTTGCAGAATTGAGTTCCCCTGTCAGTGCGTATGTGGGGGCCCACCATCTCTGCACCTTTATTCTGTGATTTGTTTCCTTTTTGAGGCTGCAGTCACATTGCATCAAAGATCCTACATGTTCTCTCTTGTTACTAGACGGAGACTTACTCTAGACTGGAAACGAGCAGAAAATCCAAATTTGACGACTCACCTAAACTAAGACGGAAGGATAACGGCAAATACATCCCTGTATGATCATGAAACCAGACACGGGTACACAGGAGGGGGAGAGCAGAGGACTGAGCCACGACCATGACTGCAGATCATAGAGACACAGGGTGATCCAGGCTTAATAATGGTGCCCACATCCACTACACCTTCATGGGGGGATCATTTAGAGGAGCTGGAGAGCCCCTACAGTACTATCACTTACAACCGAATAGTTAGTGCAGCTCTGGCGTATAGGACAGGATGTAAACTCAGGATCAGTACAGGTAAAGTAGTCATGTATGTACACAGTGACTGCACCACCATGAATAGTGAGTGCAGCTCTGGGTATTATACAGGATGTTAACTCAGGATCTACAGAGAAGTAATGTCATGTATGTACACAGTGACTGCACCAGCAGCAGATAGTGAATGCAGCCTGGAGTATAATACAGGATGTAACTCAGGATCAGTACAGATAAGTAATGTCATGTATGTACCAGTGACTGCACCAGCAGCAGAATAGTGCTGCAGCTCGTGGTATATACGGTATTTAACTAGGATCAGTACAGGATAAATAATGTCATGTATGTACACAGTGACTGCACCAGCAGTAGAATAGTGAATGCAGCTCTGGAGTTATAATACAGGATTGTAACTCAGGATCAGTACAGGATAGTAATGTCATGTATGTACCAGTGACTGCACCAGCACAGAATAGTGAGTGCAGCTCTGTATAATACAGGATGTAACTCAGGATCAGTACAGGATAAGTAATGTCATGTAGTACACGTGAACTGCACCAGCCAGAATGTGAGTGCAGCTCTGGTATTATACAGGATGGTAACATCGGATCAGTACAGGATAAGTAATGTCATGTATGTACACAGTGACTGCACCAGCAGCAGAATAGTGAATGCAGCTCTGGAGTATAATACAGGATTAACTCAGGATCAGTAAGGATAAGTAATGTCATGATTACACAGTGACTGCACCAGCAGCAGAATAGTAGTGCAGCTTGGGTATAATCAGGATGTAACACCACTGGTCCTCCACCATGATGCACTGTTCCTCTTTGACATGGTTCTTCACTGATTCTATAATAACTCACCAGTCTTCGCTTGGCATGATATTGGTGAGATGTACGACTTCCAGGTGAGCTGACTGTGACACCAAGGAATCGGATGACAGAGAGATATTTGGATCACAGATACCGGACAGGTTTTACACTGAAAAATATAGAACAGAAGATCAATGACAACGGACATAGCAGATTGTACATGACACAAAGGAAATTTCCATTCGTGACAGAAAGCAACTAACAATGATAAACCAAAACCAAGACTAATATTTTTCACTGCTGCAGAGCGGACAGATGTGAATAGCGACTAATGAAGCACATGGTGGCCTCCAGTTTCTTTCACATCTTCTCCCCCGGAGGGCGTCAGCGGAATTAGCCAATCCATCGTCTCAATCACAGGCACCGCCTGCACATCCCTCCGTCGTCTCCTCGCTGCCGTATTTAGTAAATCTTATCATAAATAAATTAAAATTCCAAGCACAAAGATATTTATGATGCGGAATGAATATTCATGAGACGGTTACATCCAGGGATGATTAGTAGCGCTTCCGGTAGAGGGAAAAATCCCCAAAACTTCATCTCCTCCATGAAACAGAGAATAAAATTCGCTGTGATCATTGTGGCATGATGACGGCACCAAGTGCCGAGATACCAGGAAACAGCAGCAACAGCGCAGGGAACAGAGGAGACCACAAGGGGGCACTCACACCAGGCACAGAGCCACCGGGCGCTCACACAGGAGGAGACCACAGGGGGCGCTCACACCAGGCACCAGAGGAGACCACAAGGGGGGCGCTCACACAGGCACCAGAGGAGACCACAAGGGGGCGCTCACACCCAGGCACCAGAGGAGACCACAAGGGGGGCGCTCACACCAGGCACCAGAGGAGACCACAGGGGGGTGCTGGTTGAGCGCCCCCCTTGTAGTCTCCTCGGGTGCCTGGTGTGATGCCCCCTTGTGGTCTCCTATGGTCCTGGTGTGAGCGCCCCCTTTGTGGTCTCCTCTGGTGCCTGGTGTAAGCGCCCCCTTGTAGTCCTCCTCGGGACCACAAGGGGGCCCATCACACAGGGACCAGAGGAGACCACAAGGGGCGCTTCACTCCAGGGACAGAGGGAGACCATAAGGGGGCACTCACACCAGGGACCATCGAGCCCACAAGGGGCGCTCACCAGGGACCATCGGAGACCACAAGGGGGCGCTCACACCAGGGACCAGAGGAGACCACAAGGGGGGCACTCACACCAGGGATCAGAGGAGACCACAAGGGGGCGCTCACACCAGGGACCAGAGGAGACCATAAGGGGGGCACTCACACCAGGGACCAGAGGAGACCACAAGGGGGCGCTCACACCCAGGGAACAAGGGACAGAGAGACCACACGGGGGGCTCACACCAGGGACCAGAGGAGACCACAAGGGGGCGCTCACACCAGGGACCATTGGAGACCACAAGGGGGGCGCTCACACCAGGGATCAGAGGAGACCACAAGGGGGCGCTCACACCAGGGACCAGAGGAACCACAAGGGGCGCTCACACTCGGCCAGGAACCACAAGGGGGCGCTCAACCAGGGATATAGGAACCACAAGGGGGCGCTCACACCAGGGACCATTGGAGACCACAAGGGGGGCGCTCTCACAACAGGGACTCAGGGGAACCAACAAGGGGGCGCTCACACGGGACCAAGATACCACAAAGCGCTCACACCAGAGCAGCTTCGGATAAAGGGGTCCAGAGTCTTATCATGAAAGAGGACATCCCCTACATTGCCGTAGGATATAAGCCACCTCCTGAAATACTCTGTGCTGCTGACACTAGTGCTCAGCTCTCACCACAGCCTCCTTTCTCCTCTCCTTTATACTAGAAGATGTTTTTTATAAATATGCAAATGGTGTGTTGTCTGAGATGTCGCAGCACAACACAGAGGCTAAAATAATGCAATCAATAATTAGACTGCACGCGATGTGGAAATTAAGGTCACGGCAATCCCCCCATAATGACAGATGTGAGGTGTTTATACTGATGCAAAATAGTAACAACAGCAATGACCAAACAATAAGAGGGACCAAGTGACCACCGCCATGACATGTTTGGACTTTACAGATGCAGCCAGACTGTGTAAGAAGACCGTTGTGTATGTTTAGTAGCGACAGGAACTGTGGATTTATATTTCAGGATTGTGTATTGTGGCTTTTCCTATACACTGGGCTGGTGAGTACTCACCATGCTGTGCTCACTCTCTCTGCAGCAGTGTTACATATAGGGCACAATTTACTTACCTGTCCTACGCGATCCCCGAGAAGTGCATTGTCCGACCGGAATGCACATCTAGCGCGATTAAGAGATAGTGCACCCGATATCTGCATTGTCGCTTCCTGCCCAGGTCCGCCAGAGTGCACCTTCTTCTTCCCAGTGCATGTAAGTGCTTGATCTTGTGACAAACAATTTAAAAGTTAAATCCCGCACTCAGTCCGAATCAGTCGGATCGTCTGATGGCCAGCGCCCCATTTCTGTCTCATAAAAGCTGTCACCTTTGCACCAAAATCTGATCGCGTGCAAACAATCCCCTTCTAAATGCCTGCCCGGCGGTGCAAATCCCCACAAAGGTCATAAACCCCACAGAAATGCGGCCACGGGACCTTAGTAAATAAGCCCCATTGTCCCTGATGATATGTGTAATTATACATTTGTGTTGTTAGCTGCAGCTGTACAGGGATACGGATTTATATTCTAGGATTGTAGCCTGTGCTAGTCCTCACACTGCTGTGCTCTTGCCAATACCAAGGTTACAACCTGCTGACATGTCCCCCTTCATGATGGTCATTTGAAAAAATGTAATGTTAATAAAACTCCATGAACCATGATGAAATCTGTTGCTGACTGTGTACGTGACTCCCCCATATTGGTTGGGTATATTCTGGCCATCCGTTCCAGTGATGTGTATTACCGCAGTCTCCAGAACTCTGGGGGCGCCGCGCAGGATGCTACTTTTTAAAAAATATAAATAAGATGTTGTGAGTTTAGTGTTGGAGGAGAAGCTGGACGTCTGCTGCGGTTGGTTTCGCGTCTCGGTGGGACAATAATATCCAAGTGGGAATGTGGCTGTGTCCAGGAGAAGACGCAGCGGCTCATGTGAGTTATGGCCGTTCTCTTAGCTCATTGTAGTTAATGGTGAAAACAAAAAACTCTTCTAACCAAAAGAGAAATAAAGTGAAAAGGTAGAAAGAGGGAAAAAAGTGCAACAAATGATCAAAAACATCAATTAGTCCCTCCATCATCCCTGGCATGTCGCTAAATGTATCATGCATGTACAATTTAAGTGTAAGGTACAATGTATCCGCACACAATATATTATCGCACAGGTATAATGTATCAGTGAGGTTACAATGCATCAGCGGAGTTACATGGTCAGCTAGGTTACAGTGTATCAGCGGAGGTTACAATGTATCCAGGAGTCAGCGGAGGTTACAGTGTATCTGCGAGGTTACAATTATAGGGAGGTTAACAGGTATCAGGGAGGTTACAGGTGTATACTGGCGGAGGTTACAGTGTATCTGCGGAGGTTACAATGTATCAGCCGAGGGCACACTGTATCACGAGGTTATCAGCGTCCGGTTACAATGGATCAGGGAGGTTACAGTTTCACATGTACATGCAGCGGAGGTTAAATGTATCAGGGCAGGTTACACTGTATCAGCGGAGGTTACACTGTATCAGCCGAGGTTACAATGCATCAGCGGAGTTAAAATGTATCAGGGCAGGTTACACTGTATCAGCGGAGGTTACACGTAGCGCCGAGGTCACATGTATCAGCCGATCACACGTACAGCACGAGGTTACAATTGCAATCAGCGTAGGTTTACAATGGTATCAGGGACGCGGTCACTGTATCACGGAGGTTAGTCACTGTATCAGCGAGGTTACAAGCAATCAGCGGAGGTTACAATGTATCCAGCGGAGGTTACACTGTATGCAGCGGAGGGTTACCGGTAATCAGCCAAGCGTACAATGTATCAGGGCCGGTTACACTGTATCAGGCGGAGGTTACAATGATCTGCGGCGGTATCACTGTATCAGGGCCAGGTTGACACTGTATGAGCGGAGGTTACATGTATCTGAAGGTACTTATCAGCCGCAGGTTACATGTGTATCAGCGGAGGGTTACATGTAATCAGGGCTTACAGGTACACTGTATCGCGCAGGTTACACCTGTATCAGCGCCAGCCGTTACAAGTATCATGCGCCGTTACAAATTAATCAGACGCAGGGGTTAAATGTATTGGCGGAGGTACCAATGTATCAAGGAGGTTCAATGTATCAGAGGAGGTTACAATGTATCAGAGGAGGTTATACAAATGTACTCAGAGGGAGTTACAATGTATCAACCGTTTTGTACAATGTGGTTACAGTCTGGGTTGTCACAGTTCTCCCAGATAACAAAAACAAAAAACTGCAATCATCCAGAGATAGCCTGTGAAGTTGTGAAGTGCGCCGCACCGATGCGGGGTCAAGCGTCTCTGTTACACAGCCAGCGGCGGCGCAGCCACCCTGGAATGTGACGCTGCGGAGAGAGGACAGAGGGGAGCTGTCGGCGTTATATGCACGATGGAAAGCACAGTGTACGAGGATTTTCCATTTACGCGAGAGAGTTTGTTTTTCATTACATTCCGGGGCCCAATGAGCGAGTGGGAACGTGTTTATAACCAGACATCTGCGTGACGGCAACACAGAAATCACAGGCAATCCGAATTAAAGTCATACAGCTGCTAATGGAGGAGAACATGGCAGCAGAGCGGATGATGGGGCAGTCAACGCAACCAGGGGGTATCAGGGGTCTACCAACAAGCAGCACCCAGGGTTAACGGCCACCACATCACATAGGTCAATGCATCTCCTGAACTCAGGGGAGTATTAAATCAATATCACGGGGGAGGAGCCTGAAATAACCTAAGGGGAGGAGCCTAAATCACTTCAGGGGGAGCCCTAAATAGCTTCAGGGGAGGACCAAATAACCTCAGGGAGGGAATAAATAACCTATGTGTTAGACGCAGCATGACCTGGATTACAGCTTGTGAATTCCACGGATTGCACGCTTTTCCATGTTGAACTGGAGGCATTTCCTCCACTCCTGCTGTGCTCTGTACAGCCAATGTTGATACATTGTCCCTTTAGAGCTGTGTGATCAGTGCTAGAATTGTCCCTGGAGATATGATCAATCTTTGTTTGTATTGTTAGTAGCAGCAGGACTGGGTTAAATACTTTGTCCTAGTTATTAATGCTAGGCTTCTCCATAGCCCTGCCCTCTGGCTCTGACAGATGTGAGCAGACTCTGGATCAAGTACCATACAAGTGATCAACAGAGAACATGATGACGTCCACGATCCCACATGGAGGATTTATTTCAAGTTTCGTAAGACGTTGCAATCCTGAGGAAAGAAAAAGAGAAGATCAGTTCAAGAGTCTCCAGCACTGAAACATTGTAAACAATCAGCAGATAGGATATTATGTAATATACAACACAAATACGCAATAGATAAAAGAGATACAATACCTAAATATAACCGAATCATAAGCAGACTAATTACAGTGTAAAGATTCCATGCTTTCGTGACAGGGTGGATGAGCCTCTTGTACTAATTCCCAATATATAAGTCTTATCAATACAACATGCCCTCCGACTAAAGCCCCCGAAAATCACTGACATCATTGCACAATAGCACTGCCAACACTCCACTATGACTGTAGTGAGTGCAGCTTGGGTATATACAGATGTAACTCAGGATCAGTACAGGAAAGTAATGTCATGTATGTAACGTGCCTGCACCAGCGCAGAATAGTGTGCACTCTCTGGGTATAACTACAGAGGTAAACTCGGGATCAGTACAGAATAAGTAAGTCATGATTACACATGGACTGCACCAGGCAGCAGAATAGTGAGTGCAGCTGCTGGCTTATAATCCAGAATGTTTCAACTACAGGATCAGTTACAGGATAAGTAATGTCATGTAATGTCACAATGACGCCACCGCAGCAATAGTTGAGTGCGCTCTGAGTATAATACAGGGATGTTAACTCATGATCAGTACAGGATAAGTAATGTCATGTAGTACACAGTGACTGCACCAGCAGCAGAATAGATGGAGGCAGCTACTGGAGTATAATACGGCTGTAACTCAGGATCAGTCACAGGATAGTAATGGTCATGTATGTACAACAGTGACTGCACCACAGCAGAATATGAGTGCAGCTCTGGAGTATTAATTACAGGGATGATACTCAGACAGTAACAGGGTAGTATGTATGGTATGTACACACAGTGACTGCACAAGCAGCAGAATAGTGAGTGCAGCTGGAGGTATAATAGGATTGGTACTCAGGATCAGTTAAGGAATAAGTAATTCATTGTATGTACACAGTGACTGCACCAGCAGCACATCAGTGAGTGCAGCTTGCTGCGGAAATAATGCCAGGATGTTAACTCAGGATCATACAGGATATATAATGTCATGTAGTACACAGTGACTGCCACACATCAGCAGATAGTGAAGTGCACGTTGGAGCTATAAATACAGGAGTAACTCAGGGGATCAGTAACAGGACACTAAGTAATGTAATGTAGACATAACACAGTGGACTGCAGACCCAGCAGCTATGATCAGCTGCGGCACGGGGGTGGTGACAAAGAGATCAAGGCAGACATGAGTGCACGATGGAAGCAAAACGGTCACGGATCGTATAGTCATCAGGATTAATAATCTAGGATAGCTTGCTCTAGATTTGGTGCGTTCCCATTACTTTCTATGCTCTCTGTCAACGAAGACAACTGAAGACGATGTTTCCCCTTCATTACCTGTGCCGGAGGAGGCCCTCTCAGGCATGAAAGAGAAAAAGAAGGAGAAAAATTGTTAATGGAGCTCTCTCAAACAAACACGATTTTCGCTCCACCTATCTGTCTGCTTGTAGTAAAGATGAAAGCCGCGTCCATTTGTAATGAGATGAATGCTGAAATAAATTCTACGAGGGAACTTTCCGCTGTCAGAGGCGCCGCACGTCTTCATGAAATCCCAGAAATTCCAGGAAACTTCTGGAAGGACTCTGCCCCTTAGCACAGATGATAAGAAGCATCTTAAAGGAACTTAAAGGGTCCATAAGTTATAAGGGGTCACTGGAGTCATACTGAAGGGGTCACACTATGGTAATGTAGCAATATCCGGTAAGAGGGTCCCACACTAAGGTAGACTATACTGTAAGAGGGCACACGAGACGCACGAAGAGGGTCTACACTAGAGGTTCACATATGAACTATGTAAGAGAGGGTCACACTATGGAGCTATACTGTAAGCGGGTCACACTATGGCGTCTATACTGAAGAGGGGTCACACTATGGGACGTATGGTCACATTGCTATCTGTGAGGGTCCCACTATGGAGTCTATACGTAAGAGGCGTTCACACTAGTTTACTGCAGAGGGCCACTAGAGATATCGGTAAGGGGACACACTATGGAGGACTTATAACTGTAACGAGGGGTCACACTATGCGCGTATCTATACTGTAAGAGGGGTCACACTATGGAGTATACTGTAATGGGGGTCACACTATGGGGTCTATACTGTAATGTGGGGTTCACACGATGGGGCTATATATGTAATAGGGTCACACATATGGAGTCTTACTGTAATAGGGTCACACTAGGGTGGTCTCTACACTGTAAGAGGGGTCTTCACTGTGGGGACTTTACTGTAAGACATGTCAACCACTATGTGGGTCTAACTGCAAATGGGGTTGCTACTATGGGGTGTATAGACTGTAAAAAGGGTCACCATATTGGATTATACTGTAACAGAGGGTCCCCACTATGGGGTCTATACTGTCAGAGGGGGGTCACACTATGGGGTTCTAATGTAAGGAGGTCACACTATGGAGTCTATACTGTAAGAGAAGAGGTTCCACACTATGGAGTCGCTATACTGTAAAAAGGGGGTCAACAACATGGGGTCTATACTGTAAGAGGGGTTACAATGGGGTCTATACTGTAGCGGGGTCACACCTAGGAGTCTATACTGTAAGAGGGTCACACTATGGAGACTGATACTGTAAAGGGTCACAATATGGGGTCTATACTGTAAGAGGGGTCATGCTATGGGGGATCGAATGATAGAGGGTCATATATGGGTCATCACTAAGACAGAGAAACTGGCGTTTTAGCTACTGATGGGACTGGTTAAGACGATAAGGTCACACTATGGAGATACTTGAGGTAGTGCTAATTGCAGGTGTTGACAAAACGCGGACGACAATACTCATCTGTTTCCGGATCTCTGTCGACTTTCTCACTTGGTTGAACGCTAAGTCAGAGTCCTAAGCAGGCGATCGTCCACACTTACGGTGAGGTCGCACCTCCATGTGAGTCCCATCTGCTAGGGGTCCACCGATCGGCCCCAGCTATACCGGTATAGGGTTACTATGAGTTATAGCTTGAGTATATGGAACGTAGAGGGTCACATATACTACCTGGGGCTACCACTTTGGGTCTATACTGTAATAGAGGTCACCACTATGGACGCTCTATACTGCGTAAGAGGGCCGTGGACACTATGGAGCCCTATACTGTAAGAGGGGCTAACACTTATGGAGTCTCCTACTGTAAGAGGCGAGTCCACTATGGGGTCATACTGTAAGAGGTTACACTATGGTAGTCTATACTGTAGAGGGGTCACACTACGGGTCTATACGTAAGAGAGGTCACACTATGGCGTCTATACTTGTATGTGGGGTCACATATGGGGTTTACTGTAAGAGAGGTCCCACCTATGGAGTATACTGTAGAGAGGTATCACACTATGGAGTCTATACTGAAAGAGGATATCACACTATGGAGTCTATACGTAAGAGTATTCCATATGGAGTTCTATACTGTAAAGGGTGTCACACATGGATTATAACTGTGTCAGAGGGGTCACACATGGGGGTCTATACTGTAGAGGTATGATTGGTTATACAAAAGATCACCTATGGAGTCTATACTGTAAGAGGTGGTATCACACTATGGGTATATACGTAAGAGCGGTCACCACTATGGAGATTACTGAAGTGGGTCAACATTGGTCTATGTAGGTATCACACTATGGAGTCTATACTGTAAGTATGTATCACACTATGGAGTCTTACGAACGAGGGGTCACACTATGGAGTATATACTGATTAGAGCTAGGTCACACATGGAGTCTGATACTGTAATGGGGGTCACACTATTGGGGTCTATACTGAAGAGGGTACACTATGGAGTCTTATACTGTAAGAGGGGTCACACTATGAGTCTTATACTGTAATGGGGGGTACACTATGGAGTCTATACTGTCAGAGGTGGTCACACTTGGAGTCTATCTGTAGAGGGGTCACATATGGATCGTCTCTGATAGAGGGTTCACACTATGGAGTATACTGTAAGAGAGGTCACACTATGGAGTCTAGTACGTAGAAGCGTATCACACTATGGAGTCTATACTGTAGAGGTACACACTATGGAGTCTATCTGGGAAAGCCGGTGGTCACACATGGAGTATATTACTGTAAGAGAGGTCACCACTATGGAGTCTATACGTAAGAGGTTCACCCACTATGGGGTCTATACTGTAAGAGGGGTTCACAGATATGGGGTCTATACTGTAAGACGGTTTCACACTATGGAGTCTTACTGTAAGAGGGGTCATATAGTCAACAAAGTCACTATGGAGTCTATACTGTAAGAGGGGTGTCACCACTTTGGAGTCATACTGTAAAGGGTGCACTATTGGGTCTATGACGGTAATGGAGGTCACACTATGGAGTCTATACTGTAAGGGGTAACACTTGGGGGTCACTACTAAGAGGTACCCTATGACTTGTAAGAGGTATCACACTATGGATCTATACGGTAAGAGGTATCACATATGGAGTCTATCTGTCAAGGGTGGTCACACGTATGGAAGTCTATACTGTAAGTACGAGAGGCACATATGGAGTTCTATACTGTAAGAGGTATCACATATGGAGTACTATCTGTAAGAGGGGTCACACCATGGAGTCGTTACTGAAGAAGGGTCACCTAGAGGTATATACTGTAATCAAAAGGATCACACTATGGGTTATCCTGTAAGAGGGGTCCCACGTGGGTGGGGTCGATACTGTAAGAGGTGTCACACTATGGAGTCTATCTGGTAGGAGGGTCAGTCACCACTATGGAGTCTATACCTGTAGAGGGTCACACTCTGGGTATCATACTGTAAGAGATTGGCACACTATGGAGTCTTCTGAATACAACTGGAGTTAACGAAAGGTATCCACTATGGAGTCTTACTGTAAGTAGTGGTCATCACCTATGGGATATGTAAGAGGTCATGATTATCTAAGAGAGGTCACACTATGGAGTTCTAATACTAGAGTATAACATGAGGTTATGTAGAGTATACACTAGTGAGCTATAACGGTAAGAGGGGTCACATATGGAGTCTACTGTAAGAGGGGTCACAACTCGGGTATATCGTAAGAGGGTCACCACTATGGGTCTATTACTGTAAGAGGGGTCACACTATGGGTTATACTGTAGATCCTAATAGTTCGTAAGAGGGTACCCCATGGGGTCTATACCTGAAGAGCGGTCACATAGGAGGTCTATACTTAGAGGGGTCACACTACTAGGAGTCTATATGTAGAGGGGACACAGCATGGATTCATACTGTAAGAGGGGCCACTTGGAGACGCTATCTGTAAGAGGGGCCACACTATGGGGTCTATACTGAAGAGGTGGCACATATGGCAGTACTATGCTTTAAGAGGGGTCACACTATTGAGTGATACTGTAAGAGGGGTCAACAATGGGGACAATACTGTAGAGAGGGTCACACTATGGAAGTCTATACCTGTAGAGTGGTCACACAGGAGCTATAATTCTGTAAAAGGTATCTACTATGGACCGAAAAATGTCTCCCAAAAAACAGGGGGTTGTAAGTACATATGACAAGTACAGTACAAGTGCAACATTCTCTGTTTGAGGGGAGCGCACTCTCACATCCTGGTGGTGCTGGGTCTTTTGGACGCTCCTTGTGTTATTTATACTGCAGTGAGACGCTGATCCTGTCATTATCTGCCGTTCTCTCAGACACCTAACATTAGCCAGCGCAACGACTAGTTAGGGAAAAGTGACCTAGCCACCCCGATAAGACGATACAGACCACCTCAGTTGGCCGAGAAACAGACGCCGCAGAATCCGAAGAGACAACCGCAGTCGGGAGGAGACATACCGACCCAAAGTCCGAGAGAGACAGGACGCGACCCTCCGAGGAGCAGACCGTCCGAGAGAGACAGACCATTCGACGCGCCAAACTGTCCGAGAGAGACCAGAACGCCCCAGTTCCGATGAGAGACAGACCCGACCAGTCCGTAGAGAGAACAGACCGACCCAGCCAGAGAGGACAGACCGACCCAGTCCGAGAGAGAGAGTGAGACACACCCATTCAGAGGAGAGACAGACCACCTAGTCCGAGGACGACAGACGACCCAGTCCGAGAGGACAGCGACCCAGTTTCCGAGAGAGACAGCTCCGACCCATTCCGAGAGAGACACACCGACCCCAGTCCGAGAGAGACAGACCGACCCAGTCGCGAGAGAAGACAACAGCAGGCAACGGACCAGCCAGGAGAACGACTCCGCATAGAGAGACAGACGACCCAGTCCGAAGGAACAGACCGACCCCCAGATTACACGACGCCAGAGAGCAGACCGACCCTCCGTAGAGACAGACCGACCCAGTCCGAGAGAGACAGACCGACCCAGTCCGAGAGAGTACAGTCCAACCGAGTCGAAGGCACCAGTCAGAAGACAGACCCAGTGCGAGAAGAGCCAGACCCAGTGCGAGGAGGAGACAGACCCAGTGCGAGCAGAGAGCCGAACACGTGCGGAGCCAGACGTGTCAGATACAGACAGGACTCTGCGAGAGAGACAGACACAGTGCGAAGAGAGACCAGTGCCAGGCTTAAGACCAGGGAAGGGATAGAGACAGACACGGCGAGCAGATAGAACGCTCGAGGTGCGGAGAGACAGAACCGAGTGCGAGAGACGACCAGAGTGCGAGAAGAGACTGAAACCGGTACAGAGAGACTGACAGCGAGGGATCCGAGGAGTAGACAGACCGAGTTCCGTAGAGGACAGACCAAGAGAGCTGAACAATGTGATAGAAAACTATGAAAAAGTAGCTGAAAAGGAGACAGAGGAGACGACGTGAGAGTTTTTTTTGGAAAAAAGAAGGTCAACAGAGACGAGATATAGGGGAGAATAACGATAGAGATCGACTGAGACAATGAGACATACAAGACGAGAGAAGAGAACATAAGAGAAAGATAGCTGAAAGAGAGAGAGACTCAGGCACAGAAGAAATAGAACATGAAAAGAGATAAGGAGGAAAGAGCTAAACAAAGATAAACAGTACAGGAGAACAGGCAGAGAAAGAAAAGAAAGAGGAAAGAACATTATTTATTGCACTATAAGTTGGGCATGCGCCACAGAAGAAGTTTGAGTGTGGTCTGTCTCCATAAAACTGACTCTCACCAGTTTTGGGGCGTTTGATACATTTGTCAAAACTTCAGACCAAATGTGGGCAGCGCTGTGAATCCGCTATGGTTAAGCCCCAATCTGTTGCCAGGATTGTGTCGTAGCGTGTGTAAAGAAAGCCACAGCACACTAGCTGGTGAACAAACTTCATAAAGGACACTTCCGGAACTAGGAATGCTTCATAAATGTGAGCAATTACCAAGGGCACGAAACTTACAGAGAGAAACAAAAGAGGGATGGAGAAAGGGAGAGATCCTACAAGGAGCAAACGCGCTCTCAAGCTGACAGCCCTACTGACGCACACAGGATGCTTGAACACACAATAGAACTCACAGTCAGACAACTCTAGGATTGTACAGACCATCTAGCATGGGTACATGAACA
Source organism: Engystomops pustulosus (assembly GCA_019512145.1). NCBI lineage: Eukaryota > Metazoa > Chordata > Amphibia > Anura > Leptodactylidae > Engystomops > Engystomops pustulosus. The sequence continues at coordinate 113,363 of WNYA01000411.1, forward strand.
GCTCCTGATGAGCATAGTTCACAGATCCAAACTCTTACAGTACAGAACCAGCGTTCCTGAGGAGACTGATTCTACAGATCAACATCTCTTACAGTACAGAACCAGCTCTCGAGGAGACAATTCTACAGATCCACATCTCTTACACGTAGTAACCAGCTCCTGAGGGAGGATTCTACAGAACCACATCGACTACAGTACAGAAGCCAGCTCCGAGGAGAACATTCTTCAGATCCACATCTCTTACGTACAGAACCGCTCCGAAGGAGATATTTTCACGAACCACATCTCTTACAGTACAGAACCAGCTCTGAGGAGAATCGATTCTACCAGATCCACATTCTCTTACTGTACATACCAGCTCCTAGGGACGTATTCTACATATCACATCTCTTACGTACAGTAACCAGCTCCTGAGGAACTATCTACAGCTCCACAGTCTTACTAGTACAGAACCAGGCTCCTTAGGAGACATTCTACAGATCCACATCTCTTACACTGAGAACCATCTGCTAGGAGACTATTCTACAGATCCACATCCTCTTACAGTACAAGAACCAGAACTGGGAGACTATCTACAGTCCCATCTCTTTACAGTCGAGAACCAGTCTCCTGAGAGACGATTCTAACCGATCCACTCTCTTACGTACAGAACCCAGCTCTGAGGAGACTATTTAGCTTACCAATCTCTTACAGTACAGAACAGAGCTCCTGTAGGAAGACATATTCTACAGAATCCACATCTCTTACTGTACAGAACCCAGCTCCTGAGGAGACTATTTCGATCCACACTTAAGTAAGAACTCAGACTACGATTCTCAATCATCCTACGCGACATCCTGAAGAACTATACAGATCACCTCTACGACGCCATCCTGCGGGAGACTATTCTCACTATCCACAGCTTTAACCAGTACGAAAACCAGCTACTGAGGAGACTATTCTGACAGATCCACATCGCCTCTGACAGTATCAGAACCAGTCCTGAGGGACTAGTCTACAGATCCACATCTCGTACAGTACAGAACCAGCTCACGGTAGGAGGACATCACAGATCCATTCTCTTAAGTAAAGAACCAGCAATCGTGAGGAGTACTATTCTACAGAATCAAATCCTTACAGTACAAGAACCACTCCTGAGGAGACGATTCTACAATCCACATTTCTTACAGTACAGACCCCACCACAGAAAAAAGCCCCTCCTGAGGAGGAATCTCGTACGATCCGCATCTTTACAGTACCAACCGTCTGAGGAGGTACTATTTTACAGATCCACATACTCGTACAGCACATACCAGCTCTTAGTGACTATTATACAGATCCCACATATCTACAGAGATACAGAACGCTCCTGAGGAGATCTTTACAGACCACATTCTTAGACAGCACAGAACCACTCCGGAGGGAGACTATTTTCTACAGATACCTACATCTCTTACAGTAACAGCAACCCAGCTCCTGAGGATAGACTAGTATATATCACACATCTCTACAGAACAGAAACCAGCGCGAGGACTATTTGACGATCCACTCTCTCTAGTCACGTACGATACCAGCTCCTGAGGAGACTATTCTACAGATCCACATCTTTGATTACAGAACCAGCTCCTGAGGAGACCTATTCTACAGATCCACATCTCTTACAGTCCGATTAGATCCTTACATAGCCCTATGTCCCACTTTTTCTATCACTCTGTGTTATCCATACTGGTGCTGCCAGTGTCTTATATCTATATACGCTCCTCTGCATGTGTGACTTGTTGGCTTGTGACTGTGGAGAGTCTTATTAGTAATAGATGTACTTAATCTTCTTATATATCTGTCAATAATTTCACGGGCACAGCGGAGATGAGGCTCCCAGACAGTAATGGTGGACAGAGCCGACGCAGGATCTGTCAAGGGAAGAACCTGCTAACTGATGCTCTAATGTCCTATCTGATTCTGGATGCTGAGAAATCAGAAAAGACTCGCTACTAATAAGAAGACCTTGAGATTAAGAAGCGAGGTTTGTTATATGAGAGATAGACATGATAGCGATAATAGATCTCGATAGGCAACAAGAAAGAAAGATAGATATGAAGATAGAAGATAATATTCGATAGATAGATAGGAGATAATCCTAATTGATAGATAGAATAGATACATGGATTAAACTCGAATCATAGATGGATAGATAGCTAGATAGATCGATAGGCCTAATAGCTCTGCGATTCTCTCTCGCCTCTCCTCTGAGGCTCGCTCTGACGTCTATCTCTCCTCGCTCTTCGATGCATCGAGCGATCGCTATAGTAGATCGCTCTGAGCTCGCTCGCTCGCGATGAGCTCCTAATAGCTCCTCGCTAGCTCGCTCGCATCTCTCGCTCTCGCTCGTAGCGTTCTCTCGCTCCTCCGTCTGCGCTCTCTCGCTCGCTAGCTCTCTCGCTCGCTCGGGCCTTTTCTGCGCTCTCTCTTCGCTTTTTTGTCCTTCTCGCTTGCTCTTGTCCTGTCCCTTCTGCGTCCGTCTTTCGGCTGTCCGTGAATCGTTACAATGTGTCAGAGAATCCCACTCCTCTACACGTCCCCTCATGGCGGCCCGACTCTCTCACACGTTTCTTTATCGCCACCTCTCTGTTATCCTTTATTTGATCTGTTTTCTCTTGTTAATCTTTCATCTTCCATTATAATAAAATCGAAGCCGAAGATTGGACCGAAATTTAACACGCCGAGAGCCAGATAGACGGGATTCGCCTTTTAATGCGGGAGAAAACACGTTTGAGAACCGCCAGGGCAAAAACCGACTGACAATAAAATGGCGTTGTTATCTTCCAGCAGAGTGAGGATGAAAGGCGCATTAGAGCTGGCGCTGAACCCACCCCCCGCTGCCCTGCATTATTGATTCTCACCACCCTCTATTCGTGCAGGGATGAGTGCGGTCATCATGGATTGACTCATATCGGGTGCATCTGCCCTCCGTCGCCATGGCATCTCTCCATCATTCTAGGTCCACAGTGGCAGCAGATCGGTCCAGCGCTGAGATCCTGATATAGGACTACCCAGTAGATTATAAAGTGAAAAGGACCTGTTGAGTCTCAAGCCTTATACCCTTCTCCCCAGCAGAGCTTTCATTATCCATGGAGGAGACAATTGTTTCATCTCTTTATCTTGTGTAAGAGGGTCTGTACGTTTACATTGTGGCGTGAGGAGACCTGTTCACGTCACACGCTTCTTATAGTCATAATAACAGCAGACGCTGCGCTTGCCCACCTCAGAGACAAGCATCTATAAGTCAAAACATATAGATGTTCAGTGATGTCCTGGATCAGCAATGGACTACAGAGTCTCCATGTGTGGGCCTGCAGCTGCTGATTCAAAACTGGATCTTCAACCTGGAAGCTTTCCCTCTCCCACCATGGAAAATAGGGGCAGATGTACTTTTTATTGCATTTTCTTTCCAGTTTGCGTGTGTTTTTTGTATTTGCTCTATGGGTTTTTGGCACGAACCTGTCTACAGATGGAGAAAATACTCTCCAGCCCTTACCAGGCTAAAGAGAAGGGAGGTTGACATCACATGATAGGCTCCCAGCAGGGAGAGGGAGTGCATCACACGAGAGACTCCAGCAGGGATAGGAGGTGACATCAACAGAGACTCCCGCATGGAGAGGATGTGACACACACGAGAGGCTCCCACCTGGGAGAGGGAGTAACATCACACGAGAGGCTCCAGCCTGGGAGAGGGAGTTGACATCACACGAGAGGCTCCCAGCATGGGCGAGTGAGTTGACATCACACGAGAGGGCTCCCAGCATGGGAGAGGAGGTACATCACACGAGAGGCTCCAGCATGGGAGAGTGAGTTGACGTCACACAAGGCTCCCAGCATTGGAGAGGAGGTGGACTTCATTCTCTATGGCTCCCAGCTGGGAGAGTAGGTGACATCAACACAGAGACGCCCGCATGGGAGAGGAGGTGAACATCCGGCGAGAGGCTCCCAGGCTGGGAGAGGGAGGGGACATCACGCGAGAGGCTCCCAGCATGGAGGGTAGGTGACATCACACTAAGAGGCTCCCAGCATGGAGAGTGAGGTGACCATCACACGAGAGCTCCCAGCATGGGAGAGGGAGGTGACTCACAAGAGGGCTCCAGCTGGGAGAGATGTGACATCACACGGAGGCGTCCCAGCATGGGAGAGGGAGGTGACATCACGCGAGAGGCTCCCAGCATGGGAAGGTATGTGACACACGCGAGAGGCTCCCGAGCATGGAGAGGGAGGTGACATCACATGAGAGGCCTCCCAGCAGGGAGAGGAGGTGACATCACACGAAGGCTCCCAGGCATGGGAGAGGGAGGTTACATCACACAGAGCTCCCAGCATGGGAGGGGAGGGAACTGTCAGGCTAGAGGCTCCCAGCATGGGAGATGGAGGTGACATACACGATAGACGCCCCAGCATGGGAGAGGGAGGTAGCATCATCGATAGGCTCCCCGCAACTGGGAGAGGGAGTGACATCACCCTAGAGGCTCCCAGCATGGAGAGGGAGGGTGACATCACAACGAGAGCTCCCACATGGGAGAGGGAGGTGACATCACACGATAGGCTCCCAGCATGGGATAGGGAGGAGACATCACACGATAGGCTCCCACCATAGGGAGAGGTACGTGACCTCACAGCTAGCTCCCAGCATGGGAGAGGTGGGAGGGTAATCACACAAGGGCCTCCCAGCATGGAGAGGGAGGTTGACATCAACTAGAGGCTCCCACGGGGAGAGGGAGGTGACTTGCATGCTAGAGTCTCTCCGCCTGGGAGAGGGAGGTGACATCTCGATAGGCTCCTTTGGAAGGGAGGTGACATCCACGAGCGGCCCCAGCATGGGGATGAGAGGTGAAATCATGCGAAGGACTCCCAGCAGGGAGAGGGAGGTGACATCACCGAAGGCTCCCAGCATGGGAGAGAGAGGTACATGACTCGAGAGGCTCCCAGCAGGAGAGAGAGGTGACATGACCGAGAGCTCCCAGCATGGAAGGGGGTTACGTCATGCTATAGGCTCCCAGCAGGGGAGGTAGTGACATCACGCGAGGCTCCCATCATGGGGAGAGGGAGGTGACATCCACGAGAGCTCCCAGCATGGGGCGTGAGGTGACGTCAATGCCGAGAGGCTTCCACAAAGAAACCCCCCCCCCCCCAACGCCCCCCCCAAGAAAAAAAAAAAAAAAGAACATAGGGACACCCCCCCCCCCCCCCCCCCCCCCCGCCGCCGCATGGGAGAGTGGAGTGCCATCATGCGAGAGGCTCCATCATGGAGAGGGGGTGACGTCCCACGAGATGGCTCCCCGCATGGTAGAGTGAGGTGACGTCATGCGAGAGGCACCCACATGGGAGAGCTAGTGACATGAGCGATAGGCTCCCAGCATAGGGAGGGATGGGGACACCATAGAGCTCCCATCATGGAGGAGGTGACATCACACGATGGCTCCCATCATGGGAGAGGGATGTGACATCACACGAGCGCCCCAGCATGGGATTGGAGTTACCTCACACGGAGCCCCCATGGGAGAGGGAGGTTACGTCACCCAGAGGCTCCCAGCAATGGAGAGAGGGGACCTCATGCGAGAGGCTCCCAGCATGGAGATGTAGGTGCATCACGCTATAGTCCTCCCAGCATGGGAGAGGGAGGTGACTCCACGCAAGAGTCTCCCAGCTGGGAGAAGTGGTGACAAATCACGTGAGAGTCTCCCAGCCTGGATAGGGAGGTGACTCACTCGAGAGCTCCCAGCATGGAGAGGAAGGTTACGTCACACGAGAGCTCCCAGCATGGAGAGGTGGGTGACATACACACGAGAGCCTCTCAGCATGGAGAGAGGTGACATCACACGAGAGCTCCCAGCATGGAGAGGGAGGTGACTCACAAGAGAGACTCCCAGCATGGAGGGAGGGACCATCACGCGATAGGCCCCAGCAATGTGAAGGAGGTGACGTCACACAGAGGCTCCCATCATGGGAGAGGGAGGTGACGTCACACGAGATGCTTCACAGCAGGGAGGGAGGTGACATCATGCGGAGGCTCCCACATGGAAGAGGGAGGGACCTCACTCGAGAGGCTCCCAGCATGGGAAGTGCGGTGAGCCTCACGCAAGAGGCTCCATCATGGAAGGGAGTGACATCACACGAAGGCCTCCCAGCATGGGAAGGGAGTGACATCACACGAGATGCTCCCAGCATTGGGAGAGGGAGTACGTCACACGATATGCTGCCCAGCATGGGAGAGTGGATTGACATCATGCGAAGTCTCCCAGCAGAGAGGGAGGGACATCACGCGAGAGCTCCCATCATTGAGAGGGAGGTTACATCCGCAAGGTCCCGCATGGAGAGGGAGTGACATCACGTGAGAGGCTCCCAGCATGGGAGAGGGAGGTGACATCACGCGAGAGGCTCCCAGATGGAGAGTAAGGGACGCACACGAGAGGCTCCCCAGCATGGGAGAGTGAGTGACATCACACGAGAGGCTCCCGCATGGATAGGAGGTGCATCCACGCGAGAGCTCTCAGCATGGGAGAGGAAGGGACGTCACACTAGAGGCTCCCATCATGGGAGAGAATGTTACGGCACACGAGAGGCTCCCAGCATGGGAGAGGGAGGTGACATCACACGAGAGGCTCCCAGCATGGGAGAGGGAGGTGACATCACACGAGAGGCTCTCGCATGGGAGAGGAGGTGACATCACGCGAGAGGCTCTCAGCATGGGAGAGAGAGGTGACATCACGCGAGAGGCTCCCAGCATGGGAGAGGGAGGTGACATCACACGAGAGGCTCCCAGCATGGGAGAGGGAGTGACATCACACGAGAGCTCCCAGCATGGGAGAGGGAGGTGGTGAAATCACACGAGAGGCCCCAGCATGGGAGAGGAGTGACATCACGCGAGAGGCTCCAGCATGGGGAGTGAGGTGACATCCAACTATAGGCTCAAAAAAAAACCAGCTGGTAGAGGGAGGTACTCATGCTAGAGGCTCCTCAGGGAGATGGAGTGACATCACACGAGAGACGCCCCGCATGGGATAGGGAGGGACAGCATGCAGAGGCCGCCAAGCATGGGCGAGGGAGGTTACAATCATGCGATAGGCTCCCAGCATGTGAGAGGGGTGACCATCACCCGAGAGACTCCATCATGGGAATGGATGTACTCATGCGACGGCTCCCAGCATGGGAGAGGGAGGTGACATCACACGAGAGGCTCCCAGCATGGGAGAGGGAGGTGACATCACACGAGAGGCTCCCAGCATGGGAGAGGGAGGTGACGTCACACGAGAGGCTCCCGCATGGCGAGAAGGTACACATCATGCTAGAAGGCTCTCCGCATGTGAGAGGAGGTTAATCACACGAGAGACTCCGCAGGGAGAGGAGGTGACATGGAGCGAGATGCTCCAGCATGGGAGAGGGAGGGACGCCATGCGAGAGCGCCCAGCCAGGGCGAGGAGGTGACATCACACGAGGTGCTCCCAGCATGGAAGGGAGTGACATCACACGAGAGACTCCCAGCATGGGAGAGGGAGGTGACATCACACTAAGGCTCCCGCATGGAGAGGAGGGACATCACGCGATGGGCCTCCCGCATGGGAGAGGAGGGGACTTCAGCCCGAGAGGCTCCCCGCTGGGGAGGGAGGTGACATCACACGAGAGGCTCCCAGCATGGGAGATGTAGGTGACATCACGACGATTTGCTCCAGCATGGGCGAAAGGAGTTTAACTCATGCTAGAGGCTCTCCGCATGGGAGAGGGAGGTAATAACATCACCGAGTGTCCCCCAGCATGGGAGGGAGGTGACTCATGCTAGGGCTCCCAGCATGTGAGAGGAGGACATCACGCGAGAGGCTCCCAGCCGGAATAGGAGTGACATCACCAAGAGCTCCCAGCATGGAGAGGAGTGACATCACACGGAGCTCCAGCATGGGAGAGTAGGTGACATCACACGAGAGCTCCCAGCATGGGAGAGGGTACATACACGCGAGGCTCCCATGCATGGAGAGGAGTGACATCACACGAGAGCTCCAGCATGGGAGAGGAGGTTGGACATCACGCAGAGCTCTCAGCTGGGAGATGGAGGTGACTTCACACGAGATGCTCCCGCATGTGAGAGGGAGGTGACATCACACTAGAGGCTCCCAGCATGGGAGAGGGAGTGACCATCACCGGAGTGGCTCCCAGCTGGGGAGGGATGTGAACTTCTGCTAGAGGCTCTCCGCATGGGAGAGGGAGGTGACATCACACGAGTGGCTCCCAGCATGGGAGAGGGAGGTGACTTCATGCTAGAGGCTCCCAGCATGGGAGAGAGAGGTGACATCACGCGAGAGGCTCCCAGCATGGGAGAGGGAGGTGGACTCCCACGAGAGGCTCCCAGCATGGAAGAGGGAGGTGACATCACACGAGAGGCTTCCCAGCATGGAGAGGGCGGTGACATCACACAGAGGCTCCCAGCATGGGAGAGGAGGGCATCACACGATAGGCTCCCCATGGAAGAGGGAGGTGACCATCACACGAGAGGCTCCCAGCATGGAGAGGGAGGTGACTCATCACGAGAGGCTCACAGCATTGAAGATGGAATGTGACATCACACGAAGCTCTCCGCATGGGAGAGGGAGTTGACTCAACAGAGACTCCCACATGGGAGAGGGAGGGACATACGCGAGAGGCTCTCAGCATGGAAGGGTCACACTATGGAGTCTATACTGTAAGAGGGGTCACACTATGGAGTCTATACTGTAATGGGGGTCACACTATGGGGTCTATACTGTAATGGGGGTCACACTATGGGGTCTATACTGTAATAAGGGTCACACTATGGAGTCTATACTGTAATAAGGGTCACACTATGGGGTCTATACTGTAAGAGGGGTCATACTGTGGGGACTATACTGTAAGACAGGTCACACTATGGGGTCTATACTGAAATGGGGGTCATACTATGGGGTGTATACTGTAAAAAGGGTCACACTATGGAGTCTATACTGTAACAGAGGTCACACTATGGGGTCTATACTGTAAGAGGGGTCACACTATGGGGTCTATACTGTAAGAGAGGTCACACTATGGAGTCTATACTGTAAGAGAGGTCACACTATGGAGTCTATACTGTAAAAGGGGTCACACTATGGGGTCTATACTGTAAGAGGGGTCACACTATGGGGTCTATACTGTAATGGGGGTCACACTATGGAGTCTATACTGTAAGAGGGGTCACACTATGGAGACTATACTGTAATAAGGGTCACAATATGGGGTCTATACTGTAAGAGGGGTCATACTATGGGGTCTATACTGTAAGAGGGGTCATACTATGGGGTCTCTACTGTAAGAGAGGTCACACTATGGAGTCTATACTGTAAGAGGGGTGACACTATGGAGTCTATACTGTAAGAGGGGTCACACTATGGAGTCTAT
>WNYA01000411.1:122853-168554 GCA_019512145.1 Engystomops pustulosus
CCTATACGTAAGAGGGTCACATATGGAGTCTATACTGTAAGGAGGTATCACACTATGGAGTCTATACTGTAAGAGGATCACACTATTGGGTCTATACTGTAGAGAGGTATGTCACACTATGGAGTCTATACTGTAAGAGGGGTCAAACTATGGAGTAATTACTGTAAGAGGGGTTAACATATGGTGGTCTATACTGTAAGAGGTATCACACTATGGAGTCTATACTGAAAGAGGTATACACTATGGGTATATACTGTAAGAGGGGTCCACCTATGGGAGTATATACTGTAGAGAGGTACACTATGGAGTCTAATACGTAAGAGGTATCACACTATGGAGTCTATTACTGTAGAGGTATCACACTATCGAGTGTATATACGTAAGAGGGGTCACACATTGGAGTATATCCTGTAAGAGAGGTACACTATGGAGTCTATCCTGTAATGGGGGTCCACACTTGGGGTCTATTACGTAAGAGGGGTCACACTATGGAGGGGTCTATAGAAGAGGGGTCACATATGGAGGTCTATAATGTAAGGGGTGAGGTCACACTATGCGCTTCAAGGCTATACTGTAAGAGGGGGTCACACTATGGAGTCTATACTGTAAGAGGGGTCACACTATGGAGTCTATACTGTAAGAGGGGTCACACTATGGAGTATATACTGTAAGAGAGGTCACACTATGGAGTCTATACTGTAAGAGGTATCACACTATGGAGTCTATACTGTAAGAGGTATCACACTATGGAGTCTATACTGTAAGAGGGGTCACACTATGGAGTATATACGTCAAGATGAGGTACCACTATGGAGTCTTATACTGTAAGAGGTATCACACTATGGGCAGTCTATACTGGCGTCTAGAGGGGTCACACTATGGGGTCTATACTGTAAGACGGGTCACCTATGGAGTTCTAACTGTAAGAGGGGTCCACTATGGAGTTCTCACTAGTACAGGGGTCACACTATGGAGTTCTATACTGTAAGAGGGGTCACACTTATGGAGTCTCTACTGTAAGAGAGGTCACACTATGGAGTCATACTGTAAGGGGGGTGGGTCACACTATGGCGTCTATACTGTAAGAGGGGTCACACTATGGAGATCTATACTGTAAGAGGTATCACACTATGGAGTCTATACGGTAAGGAGGTAATCACATATGGAGTCTATACTGTAAGAGGCGGTCATCAGAATATGGGTCACTGTAGAGGAGTCACACTGATGGGTTCTATACTGTAAGAGGGGATCACACTATGGAAGTCTATACTGTAAGAGGGGTCACACATGGGTCTATACTGTAAGAGGGGTCACCACTATGGATCTATATACTGTCAAAGGATCACACTATGGAGTCTGATAATGTCAGAGGGGTCACACTATGGGGTCTATACTTAAGAGGGGTCACACTATGGAGGTCTCTACTGTGAAGAGGGGCACATATGGAGTCTATACTGAAGAGGGGTCACACTATGGAGTATATACTGTAAGAGAGGTCACACTATGGAGTCATACTGTAAGAGGATCACAATAGAGTCTATACTGTAAGAGGTCTCAACTAGGAGTCTATACGTAAGAGGGGTCCACACTATGGAGATATACTGTAAAGAGCAGGTACACACTATGGCGTCTATACTGTAAGAGGTATCACACTATGGAGCTTACTGAAGAGGGGGTCACACTATGGAGCTATACTGTAAGAGGGGTAACTAGGGGGTCTATTACGTAAGAGGGGTCACACTATGGGGTCTATACTGTAAGAGGGGTCACACTATGGGCGTAGAGAACTGAAAGAGGGTACCTCATAGGGAGCCTATCTGAAGGGCAACGAGGGGGGACCACAAATGTATGGTTCTACCCCTGGGATGTAGAGAGGTTCACAGACGGGAGAAAAATATGGAGGACTCGATACATGTAGAGGGAGGTCACAAAATATGGGAGTCGATAATGTTTAGATCTGGGGACATACGTATGGAATGTATACAATAGGTTAAGAGGCGGTCACACTATGGAGACAATATACTGTAAGAGGGGCCACACATGGAGGTATACTGTAAGAGGGGCCACACTATGAGACTATACTGTAAGAGGGGCACATATGGGTTCGCTAGAGACAATGCTCAACTCGGGGTGAAAAGGGGGTGAAGAGATGTAAGACCCTGGGGTACACACTATATGGGTCAGGTAATAATGTAAGAGTGGTCACACTATGGAGTCTATTCTGTAAAAGGTATCATACTATGGAGCCGAAAATGTCTCCCAAAATGGTTGTACAGTACATATGACAAGTACAGTACAAGTGCAACATTCTCTGTTTGAGGGGAGCGCACTCTCAATCTGGTGGTTTGGGTATTTGGAACATGCCCTTGTGTTATTTTACTGCAAGTGAGATGATGATCTGATCATTATCTGCCGTTCTCTCAGACACATAAGAGCGAAATGTCAGCTCCGTGACAGACGCATAAAACGTCACTTAGTTAGGGGGGAAGAAAAAGGTCAGAGAACACTGAAGAGACAGGACCCATCGAGAGAGAACGAACAGTACGAGAGACGACGACCAGCCGAGAGAGACAGACCACCAGTCCGAGAGAGACAGACCGACCCAGTCCGGGAGACAGACCGACCCAGCGAGAGAGACAGACCGACCCCAGTCCAGAGAGACAGACCGACCAGTCGAGAGAGACAGACCGACCAGTCCGCGAGGAGACAGGACGACCCAGTCCGAGAGAGACAGACCGAACCCAGTCCGAGAGAGACAGGAACGACCAGTCCGAAGGAGAGATCAGACGACCCAGTCCGAGAGAGACAGACCGACCCAGTCCGAGAGAGACAGCCACGACCCAGTCCGAGAGAGACAGACCGACCCAGCCGAGAGAGACAGACCGACCCAGTCCGAGAGAGACAGACCGACCCAGTCCGAGAGAGACAGACCGACCCAGTCCGAGAGAGACAGACCGACCCAGTCCGAGAGAGACAGACCGACCCAGTCCGAGAGAGACAGACCGACCAGCGAGAGAGGACAGACCGACCCAGTCCGAGGAGACAGACCGACCCAGTCCGAGAGAGACAGACCGACCCAGTCCGAGAGAGACAGTCCAACCGAGTGCGAGAGAGACAGACCCAGTGCGAGAGAGACAGACCCAGTGCGAGAGAGACAGACCCAGTGCGAGAGAGACAGACCCAGTGCGAGAGAGACAGACCCAGTGCGAGAGAGACAGACCCAGTGCGAGAGAGACAGACCCAGTGCGAGAGAGACAAGACCCAGTGCGAGAGAGACAGACAGACCAGTGCGAGAGAGAGAAAGACGAGTGCGAGAGAGACAGACCGAGTGCGAGAGAGACAGACCGAGTGCGAGAGAGACTGACCGAGTGCGAGAGAGACTGACCGAGTACGAGAGAGACTGACCGAGTCCGAGAGAGACAGACCGAGTCCGAGAGAGACAGACCAAGAGAGACTGAACAAGTGTGAGAGAAATAATAGAAAAAGTGAGTGACAAAGAGAGACAGAGAGAGAAACTGAGTGAGAGTGTTTTTTTGGAAAAAGAAGGTCAAACAGAGACAGAGATATAGGGGAATAACAGAGAGATCGACTGAGACAATGAGACATACAGACAGAGAAAGAGACTAAGAGAAAATAAGCTGAAAGAGAGAGAGACTCAGGCACAGAAGAAAAGAGACAGAGAGAAAGAGGAAGAGATAAACAAAGATTAAACAAGTGACAGAGAAAGGCAGAGAAAGAAAAAGAAGAGGAAGACATTTATTATTGCACTACTAATGTGTGGCATGCGCCACAGAAATGAAGTATTGAGCGTGGTCTTCTCCATAAACTGACTGCACCAGTTTTTGGGGCGTTTGATACATTTATGTCAAACTTCAGACATAAATGTGGCAGCCGCTGTGAATCCGCATGGTAACGCCCCATTCTGTGCCCAGGATTGTGTCGTAGCGTGAATAGAGAAGCCACAGCACACTAGCTGGTGAACAAACTTCATAAAGACAATTCTGGACTAGAATGCTTCATAAATGTGAGCAATTACCAAGGGCACGAAACTTACAGAGAGAAACAAAAGAGGGATGGAGAAAGGGAGAGAATCCTACAAGGAGCAGAACCTGCGCTCTCCAAGGTGCTGAACCATGCCCTCTACAAACATCTGTACAAGACAGCATAGGAGGACATAAGTACTCTCTGAGACTAGCTTCTACAGATTACCAGAACTCTTACAGTACCAGAACACAGTCCTGAGGAGAGATATTCTACAGACCACATTCTTACAGTACAGAACCAGCACTCAGTAGACGCTGAGACTATTCTACAGATCCACATCTCTTACAGTACCGAACCAGCCTCCTGAGGAGGACTATTCTACAGATCCACATTCTTACGCTACAGAACCAGCTCCGAGGAGACTATTCTACAGATCCACATTTTTTCTTCTTACAGTACAGAACCAGCGTCCTGAGGAGACTATTCTTACAGAACCACATCTCTTAAGTACAGAACCAGCTCCGGAGGAGACATTCTACATTATCACATCTCTTACGTACAGAACCAGCTCCTAAGGGGAGACTATTCTACAGATCCACACATCTCTTACAGTACAGAACCAGCTCCTGAGGAGACTATTCTACAGACACATCTTTTACTGTACAGAAACCAGCTCCTGAGGAACTATTTACAGATCACATCTCTTACAGTACAAGAACCAGCTCCTGAGGAGACTATTCTACAGATCCACATCTCTACAGTACAGAACCAGCTCTGAGAGAGGAATATTCTACAGATACATCTCTTACAGTACAGAACCAGCTCCTGAGGAGAACTATTCTACAGATCCACACTCTTACAGTACAGAACCAGCTCACTGAGGAGATATTCTACAGATCACACATCTCTACAGTACAGAACAGCTCCGAGGAGACTCTTCTACGGATCCACATCTTCTTACAGTACAGAACCAGCTCCTGAGGAGACTATCTACAGATCCACATCTCTTACAGTACAGAACCAGCTCCTGAGGAGACTATTCTACAGATCCACATCTCTTACAGTACAGGAACCAGCTCCTGAGGAGACTATTCTACAGATCCACTTCTCTTACAGTACAGAACCAGCTCCTGAGGAGACTATTCTACAGATCCACATCTCTTACAGTACAGAACCGGCTCATGAGGAAGGAGACTTTTCTACAGATCCACATGCTTACAGACAGAACCAGCTCCTGAGGAGACATCTACAGATCACATCTTACAGTACAGAACCAGCTCCTGAGGAGACTATCTACACGATCCACATCTCTACAGTACAGAACCAGTCTGAGGAGGGACTATTCTACAGATCCACATCCTACAGTACAGAACCAGCTCCTGAGGAGACATTCTACAGATCCCACATTCTTACAGTACAAACCGCTCCTGAGGGACTATTCTACAGATCCACATCTTTACAGTACAGAACCAGGCTCTGAGGAGATATTCTCAGATCCACATCTCTTACAGCACAGAACCAGCTCCTGAGGAGACTATTCTACAGATCCACATCTCTTACAGTACAGAACCAGCTCCCGAGGAGACAATTCTACAGATCCACATCTCTTACAGTACAGAACCAGCTCCTGAGGAGACTATTCTACAGAACCACATCTCTTACAGTACAGAACCAGCTCCTGAGGAGACTATTCTACAGATCCACATCTCTTACTGTACAGAACCAGCTCCTAAGGAGACTATTCTACAGATCCACATCTCTTACAGTACAGACAAGAACCAGCTCCTGAGGAGACTATTCTACAGATCCACATCTCTTACAGTCCTATTAGATCCTATACATAAGCCCATATGTCCCACTTTTCTATCACTCTGTGTATATACTGGTGCAGTGTATTATATCTCATATACGCTCCTCTTGCCATGTGTTCTGATTGGTTGTGACTTGTGCTTTAGGAAGAGATGTCCTTAATCTTCTTAATATATCTGTCAGATAAATTTCACAGGGCAGCAGCGGAGATGACGGCTCCAGACCAGTAATGTGGACAGAGCCGAGCGCGGATCTGTCAGGAAGAACCTGCTAACTGATGGCTCTAATGTCCTATCGATTCTGGATGCTGAGAAATCAGAAAAGACATCGCTACTAATAAGAAGACAATGGAGGATGTAAGAGGCGAGGTTTGTTATATGAGAGATAGACATGATAGAGATAGATAGATAGACAGATAGGAAAAAGAAAGAAAGATAGATATGAGATAGATAGATAGATAGATATGAGATAGATAGATAGGAGATAGATAGATACATGGATAGATAGATAGATACATGGATAGATAGATAGATAGATGGATAGATAGATAGATAGATAGATAGGAGATAGATAGATATGAGATAGATAGATAGATAGATATGAGATAGATATGAGATAGATATGAGATAGATAGGAGATAGATAGAGAGATAGATAGATAGATAGATATGAGATAGATAGATAGATATGAGATAGAGAGATAGATAGATAGATAGATAGATAGATAGATAGGAGATAGATAGATAGATAGATAGATAGATAGATATGAGATAGATAGATAGATAGATAGATAGATAGATAGGAGATTTTTCTGAGATATATATTAGATTTTTTGTCCTTCTATGATTTCTCTTGTCCTGTAAATTATTAGTCAGTATTTCCGGCTGTAAGGTGAATCGTTACAATGTGTCAGAGGATATCCCACTCCTCTATCACGTCCCTCATGGCGGCACTACTCGTCTCACACGTTTCTTTATCGCCACCTCTCTTTTATCCTGTATTTGATCTGTTCTCTGTGTTAATCTTCATCTTCCATTATAATAAAATCTGAAGCCAAATTGGACAGAAGAGTTAACACGCGCCGAGAGCCAGAAGACGGGATGCGCTCTTTTAAGGCGGGAGAACACGTTTGAGAACCGCCAGGGGCAAAACCGACCTGACTAATTAAATGGCGTTGTAGCTGCGCAGACAGAGGGAGGATGAAAGGCGCCATGAAGAGCTGGCGCTGAGCCCCCAGCTCCCCAGGTAGTGATTCTCACCACCCGCTATTCGTGCAGGGATAGTGCGGTATCATGGAGTAGACTCCAGTATCGGGTGCATCTGCCCTTCCGTCTGCCATGGCCAATCTCTCCATCACTAGGTCACAAGTGTCAGCAGATCGGTCCAGCGCTGAGATCCTGATATAGGACTACACAGTAGATTATAAAAGTGAAAGGACCTGTTGAAGGTCCTCAAGGCCTTATACCCTTCTCCCCCAAGCAGAGCTTCATATATCCATGGAGGAGACAATTGTTTCATCTCTTTATCTTGTGTAAGAGGGTCTGTACAGTGACAGTGTGGAGGTGAGGAGACCCTGTTCACGTCACAAGCTTCTATATAGTCTATAATAAACAGGCAGACGCTGCGCTGCCCACACTCAGAGACAAGCAGCTATAAGCAGAAACATATAGATGTTCAGTGATGTCC
This sequence comes from Engystomops pustulosus, assembly GCA_019512145.1. Taxonomy (NCBI): domain Eukaryota; kingdom Metazoa; phylum Chordata; class Amphibia; order Anura; family Leptodactylidae; genus Engystomops; species Engystomops pustulosus. The sequence continues at coordinate 130,332 of WNYA01000411.1, forward strand.
TGGATCAGCAATGGACTACAAGTCTCCATGTGTGCCTGCAGCTGCGGATCAGAAACTGGATCTTCAACCTGGAATCTTTCCCTCTCCCACCATGGAAAATAGGGGCAGATGTATCTTTTTATTTGCATTTTCTTTCCATTTTGCTGTTTTTTTTGTATTTGCTCTCTGGTTTTTGTGCCAAACCTGCTGACAGATGGAGAAAAATACTCTCCAGCCCGTACCAGGCTTAAAGAGAGAGGGAGGTGACATCACATGAGAGGCTCCCAGCATGGGAGAGGGAGGTGACATCACACGAGAGACTCCCAGCATGGGAGAGGGAGGTGACATCACACGAGAGGACAAAAACGGTGACATCATCAGCGTACGCTACCACCCTTAGAGTGGCTTCCGGTGCCGCCTGGTCCATCCCGACTCCCACCAACGGCCCACGATCAACCCTCCTAAGGAACAACGGCCCACGATCAACCCTCCTAAGGAATGGGTCAATCGCGAACACGTATAAAAGTGGGCTCAGAGGACAACCCTGGCGAACACCAGACCCGACCTCAAAAGAGCGGCCAATCCAACCGTTCACAAGCGGGAAACTCTCTGCCCCTGCGTACAAAACCTTTAGCCAATTGACAAACTCCCCCGGCAGGCCATACCTCAGAAGGACAGACCAGAGGTACTCGTGGTTAACCCGATCAAACGCTTTTGCCTGATCCAAGGACAGCAAGTACCCCTTCCAGTTACCTGCCCTGCCCTGCTCCACTGCCTCCCGGACACAAAGCACAGCACTAAATGTACTGCGGCCTGGAACAGAGCAGTGCTGGGTCCCCGAAAGGAGCCGGGGCGCAAACTGCACCAGCCGATTAAACAGCACCTTTGCCAAAACCTTTCTGTCCGTATTGAGAAGCGCTATGGGACGCCAGTTCTCAACACGAGATCAGTCCTTACCCTTTGACAGGATGATCAGGGCAGACCTCCTCATTGACTTCGGCAGAGCGCCCGAGGAAAGACACTCATTGAACACCTCAGTCAAGAGGGGAACCAAAGCGTCCTTAAAGGTCTTATAAAACTCGGATGTTAAGCCATCCGGACCCGACGATTTCTTGAGGGCGAGCCCTTCAATCGCCCAGCTGACTTCCTCTTCCCTGATCATCTCTGTCAAAACATCAAGAGAGGGGTCTACTCCTGACTCAGGGACAGTTTCAGCCAGGAAAGCTGACATCACATCCCGATCTAGATCCTTCCTGCCCAAGAGGTGTGAGTAGAAGGATCTGACGACCTCCAGGATCCCTGATCTGGACCTTTTCAGGGATCCCGTACTGTCAACCAGTCCTGTGACAACTTTACCATTCACTGACATCTTGCAGTTTCTGTAAGGGTCGGGCGAGCGGTATTTCCCGTAATCCCTCTCAAAAACCAAAGATGCGTGTCTATCGTACTGACACCTCTTCAGCAAGGATTTCACTCTGGAGATGTCCTCACGACTACCTCCAGTCGAGACGAGATGCTCGAGTTTCCTCCTCAGGGCCTGATACAGGCGGTACCTGTCCAGACTCCTGAGGCTCGAGAGCTGGCGGAAGAATCTCGCCACCCTTTTCTTGAGCATCTCCCACCACTCTGACTTACTGCTACTAAGGCCCAGCAATGGTACCTGGCTCTGAAGAAAGTCCTCAAAGGATTGTCTGATCTCCGCTTCTTCCAGGAGAGACGAATTGAGCTTCCAGTAGCCTCTTCCCATCCGGGGGGTCTCTGTAACATTCAGAGAAAACAAAATTAAACAGTGGTCGGAGAACTCCACCTCAACAACGGACACTGCTGAAGAAATGGCTTCCTCCTTTAAATAAAACCTGTCTATTCTAGACCTGCAGCTTCCCCTATAATGGGTGAACCCCGCGTGGCCTGGGGTGTGCCGGATGTGGACATCCACCAGGCGAGCCTCACTAGCTATGCTATTAAGAGCGACGCTATCATAAGTCAGCTTGTCTCTGGAACCTCCCCTATCTTGGGACCTCGTGACAGCATTGAAGTCCCCTCCAAAGGCCACCTGCCGACTTGTAAAAAGGTAGGGCTTGATCCTAATAAAGAGACACTTCCTGTCCCACTTGGACTGGGGACCATAGATGTTAATTAGGCGAAGTTCTTGTCCCTTCATGAGGACATCCAGGATCAGGCACCTCCCCATTTCTAACTCAATAACTCGTCGGCATTCTACCGGTGCGGTAAAAAGGACCGCCACTCTGCTATACCGCTCGGCCGCAAGAGACCAGTAGGAAGGCCCGTGTCTCCATTCCCTCTTAGCTTTATACACGGCCGCCAAATCTGGCAGCCTGGTCTCCTGCAAAAATAAAATGTCGGCTTCAACACGGCCGAGAAAATCAAAGGCCGCAAATCTAGCCGCATCAGACTTAATGCTGGCGACATTAATGGACGCCAGCGTCAACGGAGTGGGTGCCGCCATCATGAGTGATTCAGTTAGACGGCTTTTTTCTTACTATTCCCCTTCCCTCTACTGTCCTCTGAAGATGATCCCCTTTCTTTTTTACTATCAGAATTGGGGCAACTTCTCTTTAATGAAATTGTGGTGTCCATATTGTTATTGGCCCCCAAGGACCCACCCGGACCACCCTCTCCTTCGTCCTTGTCTCCTGACTCTGAGTCAGTCTCCCACTCTGAGGACCCAGCATCCCCAGAGGATAGAGACTCGGCGCCCCCTGCAGGCTGCTCCGCAGCCACCTCCAGAACCCCACCCTCAGCCTCTCTTCCCGAGGAGGCGATCTCATCGAGGGTGAGGAACTGGTTGGAAAGCTCAACCAGAGGGGAGGAAGTTTTCCCTTCCTTAGGTACCTTAGATAGGCCGCGTTTTTTCTTTTTCTGCTTCCGCTTATTTTCTAGCCAAATCCTGTTATCCTCATCCATACTCTCATAATGGGAGGACGTGGAGGACATGGCACCTTTCTCGCGCTCCATCCTCCTGACCTCCTCATCCAACTCATCATCCGTCAGGGCCTCAGTAGCATGACCAGCCTCTGAAGAAGGACCAAGGGTCACCCCAGCAACCTGAGGCTTCCCCAGTTCTCTCCCTTTTTGTCTGGCTTCAAGCCGCCTCAACTGAGAAGGTGACTTATTCTTACTTTTCTTCACAGGCCCCTCAGCTCCTCCACCTCTGCTGGTACCTTCCCCAGCAGAAGCAACCTCATGGCTCTCCTCCACTGGGGTCACAACCGCATTGGCAAAGGAGCGAGGACAACGGCTGAAAGGGTGACCGAGCTCACCACACAGGTTACACCTAATGTCCTTACAGGATGCAGCGAGATGACCTAGCCCACCACACAAAGCGCACTTCTGCACTTGGCAGCTGGCGCTAAAGTGTGTGGGGTCACCGCACCTGTGACAGACCTTCAGCTGCCCCTGGTAGAAAATCAGGATTCTGTCCCGTCCAAGAAAGGCTGAAGAAGGAATGTGGGCGACTGTGCCGCCTGAACACTTCAACTTCATCATGAAGGTCCAGGCCCCAGACCAAATGCCAAATTCATCGCGGTTTTTCTGAGGTACCTGAACTACTTCGCCATAACGACTGAGCCACGTCATGATGTCCATGCAAGAAAGTGACTCGTTACGGGTCAAAACGGTCACCTTCTTGACTGTGTTTTGGCGAGACACTGCTTGCACAGCAAAGTCTCGCCAGCCAGGCTCGTTCTTTGCCAGCTCATAATTCGACCAGAAGAGCTCTAAGCCCTCCGGCCGGACAAAGCTGACATCAAACTCCGGAGTACCATAAGGATGTATCAGGGCAAAGATGTCACTAGCCCTGAAGTTCATCTTCAGGAGGAGCTCCACCACCCTTGACCTGGGTGGGCATGCGTCACTGCCCCTCCAGCGAAGACGAACCACATTCCTACGGGCAGCTCCGGGCCCGGTTGTGGGTAAAGACCATACAGTCTCTCCCCCCCTTTTCTCTTGGAAGGCTGCCAGGCCATGCCTGTCTGTCCAGAAGGACAGATCAACCTCTCTCCCCTCTACATTGATTGACTTTTCCCCTCTCCTGAGAGCCTCCAGAAGACGCCTTTGCAAAACGCTATTCCCAGAGCCAGGAGACAAGGAGTTAACCCCACTTGCCCATGCGGTGACACTCGCATAGCTCCTTATGGGAGCGGCCACCACTGGGGGTGCAGATGGTCCAGCACTCATACCAGGATCACCCCCCTCAGCACCATTCACCACCCCCACATTCACCACACTATGTAGAGTACTGCCTCGCTTCCTTGCATCACTCACACCAGCTGGGCCAGGAGGACCTGGGGTTGCCTCGGCGTCACTGGGCACTGGGGGTAGAGCCACCTCCATAGCTGATACAGCCTGAGAAGAGGCAGCTCCAACCCCGATCTTATTTGTGCCCTCTGCCTCATTGGCATTAACCCCTTGTTGTCCAGCAGTTTTTATGATGTTTGAGCATCGCTGCTCGATTGGTGGTAGAGGCCTCTTGTCCTTACAGACTCCAGACAGTTTTTTTGCCCCTTTCATATCTTCAGAGTTTGATGCACCAATACAGAATAACACTTTTCCTGCGACTTTCTCTGCAGGCTGCACGGGATGTTTGGGAGGCGCCGCACTACAAGCCCCAGCAGCCCCATCACGCTGCCGCTGCTCACCGGAGCAAGCAACAGCGCTAAGGGCCACAGGAGCCACCGCCACTGCCCCTGGCACTGGGCCACCCCCCCCTCCCACTAGGGGGCAGAGCACAGTACCAGGACCTGCCGGATCGCCCTCACTGTCCGGCCTTTCGGCCGATGCCTTCCCTGCACCATCCTTGCTACTACAAACAAGGCTGGTGCTCTGCGCCATGATGGAACGTGGCTTTGCACTCTCCCCGCACCCTGGCACCGAGTCCACTGCAGGACTCGTGCTGGGCTGGGCAACGGGGCCTACACGACAGGCTGGCACTGCTGCCCGCCCGGAGGGAACAGGGAGGGGACGAAACACCAGATTCACCTCCTGAGACGCCTTGATCTTCTTGGGTCTCTTCTTCTTTCTCTTTAGGTCGTCATCTGGCATATCATCGCCGAAGGAGAAGTTCTGGAGGTGAACTGGGGACTCAAGCTGACGGATCTGAGCCATTAGCGCCCCTCCCTGGCCGCTGTCATCACTTTCCTCCTCCAGGTTGGCAGAGCCGCAGCCTGATGGTAATGTCGTGCGAGGCCTGCTGGTGTTGGTGCAGGCCAGCAGACGGACACGGCTGATCTTCCTCATCCTCCTCATCATCCGCCTGGATCTCAAGCCCCTTCTGCTTTCTTACCGGCTCCTGGCGCATTTCCTCAAACCGGGCGTCGTTTTCCAACTTTTCGCGGAACGGACCGCTGTGCTCGCGGATTAGATGACGCTTTTCTTGCAGAGCGGTGACCTCGGCTTTTAGTCTGTCTATGGTGGTAAGAAGATCAGACTTCTTCTTCTTAGTGGCCACCCCCGCTAGGGCCACGGTCTCCCTTATCTCCTCCTGGAGCCTCCTCAGCGCTTTTCCAGCTTCCTCGTACTCACGGAGGTGCTCAGCAATCCGGGAGCCATAGATGGAAGCAGACTCCCGGGCCTTAAGATCACCCCATGCTTTTTGCACACCTCCGTGAGCACCCAGCTTTCCAGCTGAACCACCCAGCTTTCCCGCACAGTCACTCAGCTTTCCAGGAGGAGCACTCAGGCTGATGTTACTTGCCTTAATATTCTGTGTTCCGGAGACCTTGCGGCTTCCCTGGGTCTTGGGGGTGGCAGCCGAGGTCACATCGCTGCGTCCTTGGCTCCGGGCAGATCTTCTCACGCCATCAGTTTTGGCCGGTAACTGAATTCTCCTGCCCCCCGCCGGCCTGGTCCGGGAGACAGGAGCCTGGGACTTTCCTGCAGGATTCATCCCACAGAACCCACTCCCTCCCTGGGGAGGAGAGAGCAGGCCTGGGTGGATTGGGTTTGCTCCAGGTGGTGCAGATGCTCAGCAGAACACAACCACACCCACAGCAGTTCACAGCAGAATGATCCAGCACTCACTATTCTGCTGCTGGTGCAGTCACTGTGTACATACATGACATTACTTATCCTGTACTGATCCTGAGTTACATCCTGTATTATACCCCAGAGCTGCACTCACTATTCTGCTGCTGGTGCAGTCACTGTGTACATACATGACATTACTTATCCTGTACTGATCCTGAGTTACATCCTGTATTATACTCCAGAGCTGCACTCACTATTCTGCTGCTGGTGCAGTCACTGTGTACATACATGACATTACTTATCCTGTACTGATCCTGAGTTACATCCTGTATTATACTCCAGAGCTGCACTCACTATTCTGCTGCTGGTGCAGTCACTATTCTGCTGCTGGTGCAGTCACTGTGTACATACATGACATTACTTATCCTGTACTGATCCTGAGTTACATCCTGTATTATACCCCAGAGCTGCACTCACTATTCTGCTGCTGGCGCAGTCACTATGTACATCATATACTGCATCTGAAAAACTGAACGTGTGGTCGCACCCCCAATGTTAAGAGCAAGTACCAATCAATGGAAAGTCACTGTCCATGTGTAGCAGCGCCCCCTGTGGGGGGAGGTAACCCCTGCAGGGTGATTACTTTTGCTCTGCAGGGGAGCTGAGCACTGATCTGAGGACTGGGAGGTAGAAGCAGCAGCACAGTCACCACCAGACGCCATTCCTCCGCTCACATCCTTCTCCTTTCATCTCCTCTTATGATCCTCAGTGTCATCAATAAGGATAATTAGCGGCTGCACTCAGGGGGCCACAGGCAGCAGCGCTCCCGCCAGCAGACCCCCGCACTCTCTACATCACACATCTACTGCATCGTCTGAGCCCAGGTTTGTATAAATGTGAGGAGTAAAATGCTGCCTGACACAGCTACATGATGGATCACACCAGGGTTTGGAAACCATGTATTACACGTAGTGGACCACTAGAGGCGCCACTCTCCTGCAGGTGTAGATCCTGGTGCACACACTACATCCCCTGCACAGCAGAGCGCAAACACACACAACCAGCTGTAGCAACAACATAGTGGGGTTAAATCCTGAGAGTAGGCAGGAAAGCAGCAGAATTGTGAATGCAGCTCTGTCTGTGATTGGAGTAGCTGTGTATCCACTTGACTTCTGCATAACACAACTGATGGTCCAACCCCATTTATAAGGCAAAAGATCCCACGTATTACCCCTGACAGGGCACCTGTGATGTGAAAACCATTCCAGGTGACTACCTCTTGTATCAAGAGAAGCCAAGAGTGTGCAGAGCAGTAATCACAGCAATAGGACCTGGAATATACTGTATATACTCGAGTGTATACGGTAAGACAGATTTTCAGTGGTTTCACACTTTTTGTTAAGTCTATAATTCCACATGTGATAATTCATCGTTTTGATGCCTTCAGTGAGAATCTACAATTTTTATAGCCATGAAAATACAGAAAACTCTTTGAATGAGAAACTTTTGGTCTGTACTGTATGTCCAGCCATGACAAGGATCTATGACCCATGTCCAGCACAGATGGATCTCTTAAGTTTAGTCCAGATGAAGGTTCTGTAAATCCAGCCCAGACCACAGAGTAAATGTCCAGGAGGATGAGGGTCCTTTATATCCAGACCAATCCTCAATGTATATGTCCAGCAGGATGAGGGTCCTGTATATCCAGCACAGAGTATATGTCCAGCAGGATGAGGGTCCTGTATATCCAGCACAGAGTATATGTCCTGCAGGATGAGGGTCCTGTATATCCAGCACAGAGTATATGTCCTGCAAGATAAGGGACCTGTATATCCAGCACAGTGTATATGTCCAGCAGGATGAGGGTCCTGTATATCCAGCACAGAGTATATGTCCATCAGGATGAGAGTCCTGTATATCCAGCACAGAGTATATGTCCATCAGGATGAGGGTCCTGTATATCCAGCACAGAGTATATGTCCAGCAGGATAAGGGACCTGTATATCCAGCACAGAGTATATGTCCATCAGGATGAGAGTCCTGTATATCCAGCACAGAGTATATGTCCTGCAGGATGAGGGTCCTGTATATCCAGCACAGAGTATATGTCCATCAGGATGAGAGTCCTGTATATCCAGCACAGAGTATATGTCCAGCAGGATGAGGGTCCTGTATATCCAGCACAGAGTATATGTCCAGCAGGATGAGGGTCCTGTATACCCAGCACAGTGTATGTGTCCAGCAGGATGAGAGTCCTGTATACCCAGCACAGAGTATATGTCCATCAGGATGAGGGTCCTGTATACCCAGCACAGAGTATATGTCCAGCAGGATGAGGGTCCTGTATACCCAGCACAGTGTATATGTCCAGCAGGATGAGAGTCCTGTATACCCAGCACAGAGTATTGCCTGACCAACATGGAGCGCTGTTATGTGGTAGAGATATTAATAATCATTACTTGTATTACCCCTCCTGACCACATGGAGCGCTATTATGTGGTAGAGATATTAATAATCATTACTTGTATTACCTCTCCTGACCACATGGAGCACTGTTATATGGTAGAGGCATTACTAATCATTACTTGTATTACCCCTCCTGACCACATGGAGCGCTATTATGTGGTAGAGATATTAATAATCATTACTTGTATTACCCCTCCTGACCACAATGGAGCGCTATTATGTGGTAGAGATATTAATAATCATTACTTGTAATAACTCTCCTGACCAATGGAGCGCTGTTATGTGGTAGAGATATTAATAATCATTACTTGTATTACCTCTCCTGACCACATGGAGCGCTGTTATGTGGTAGAGATATTAATAATCATTACTTGTATTACCTCTCCTGACCACATGGAGCGCTGTTATGTGGTAAAGATATTAATAATCATTACTTGTAATACCCCTCCTGACCACATGGAGCGCTGTTATGTGGTAGAGATATTAATAATCATTACTTGTAATACCCCTCCTGACCATGGAGCGCTGTTTATGTGTAGAGATATTAATAATCATTACTTGTAATACCCCTCCTGACCACATGGAGCGCTGTTATGTGTTACAGATATTAATAATCATTACTTGTAATACCCCTCCTGACCACATGGAGCGCTGTTATGTGGTAGAGATATAATAATCGTTACTTGTAATACCCCTCCTGACCACATGGAGCGCTGTTATGTGGTAGAGATATTAATAATCGTTACTTGTAATACCCCTTCTGACCACATGGAGCGCTGTTATGTGGTAGAGGCAGTCCTAATCATTACTTGTAATACCCCTTCTGACCACATGGAGCGCTGTTATGTGGTAGAGATATTAATAATCGTTACTTGTAATACCCCTCCTGACCACATGGAGCGCTGTTAGTGTGTACAGATATTAATAATCATTACTTGTAATACCCCTCCTGACCACATGGAGCGCTGTTATGTGGTAGAGATATTAATAATCATTACTTGTATTACCCCTCCTGACCACATGGAGGCGCTGTTATGTGTTACAGATATTAATAATCAGTACTTGTAATACCTCTCCTGACAACATGGAGCGCTGTTATGTGGTAGAGGCATTCCTAATCATTACTTGTAATACCCCTTCTGACCACATGGAGCGCTGTTTTGTAGAGATATAATAATCGTTACTTGTAATACCCCTCCTGACCACATGGAGCGCTGTTATGTGGTAGAGATATTAATAATCGTTACTTGTAATACCCCTTCTGACCACATGGAGCGCTGTTTATGTGTAGAGGCCGTCTAATCATCTGTATTATACCCTTCTGACCACATGGAGCGCTGTTATGTGTAGAGATATAATAATCGTTACTTGTAATACCCCTCCTGACCACATGGAGCGCTGTTATGTGTACAGATATTAATAATCATTACTTGTAATACCCCTCCTGACCACATGGAGCGCTGTTATGTGGTAGAGGCATTCCTAATCATACTTGTAATACCTCTCCTGACCACATGGAGCGCTGTTATGTGGTAAAGATATTATAATTCATTATGTAATACCCCTGACACACATGGAGTCGCTGTTGTGTTGTATAGGCATTCCTAATCATTACTTGTATACCTCTCTGACCACATGGAGCCTGTTATGTGGTAAAGAATTAATAATCATTATTGTAAGACCCCTCGACAACATGAGCGCTGTTATGTGTAGAGATATTAATAATCATTACTTGTAATACCCTCCTGACCAACTGACCAATGGAGCGCTGTTATGTGGTAGAGTATATTAATAAATGTTACTTGTAATACCCTCCTGACCACATGAGCGCTGTTTGTGGTAGAGATAATATAATCATTACTTGTAATACCCCTCCTGACCAACATGAACGCTTGTTATGTGTTACAGATGATTAATAATCATATACTTGTATATCTACCTCTCCTGACCACATGGAGCGCTGTTATGTGTAGAAGGCATTACTAATCATTACTTTAATACCCCTCTGACCACATGGAGCGCTGTTATGTGGTAGAGATATTAATAATATCGTATTGTAATACCCCTCCTGACCACATGGAGCGCTGTTATGTGTTAGAGATATTAATAATCATTACTTGCATTACCTCTCCTGACCACACGGAGCGCTGTTATATGGTAGAGATATTAATAATCATTACTTGCATTACCTCTCCTGACCACATGGAGCGCTGTTATGTGGTAGAGATATTAATAATCATTACTTGTAATACCTCTCCTGACCACACGGAGCGCTGTTATGTGACAGAGGCTGTAAGTCATGTCTGATTCTCTGCATTATCAATCACATCATCTGCTTTGTCACCTGACCTCTGCTCTATCGTGTGCTCTCTGTTATCAGCCTCTGTGTGTCACATTATTTCGGTGATTGTCTGATAATTGACACCGCGCCTCTGCCTCCCGTCCCAGACTGTCACATCCGAGTGTAGGACGCGGCTTCCTGCGTGTCATGTTCATAGCGGCTGACCGGCCGAGATGCAGCGGAATTACACGTCTAATATCAACCTATAAATAAAACTGCAAGCGCAGCCGCTAAAAATAGCAACGCACAAGATCCGCGTCTTGTCCTGAAAGACCTTGCTGAAAACAAGCGACTACAATGTATCAGCAGGACATTGTTACATAGAAGTCAGCAGGAAGGGGGAGGGGGAGGAGACCAGCTGTGTGGACCAGCTCACATAGAGAGCACTACAACTCCCAGCATGACCCGGACACTGGATATGACCACAATGTAATATACATAGAGCACTACAACTCCCAGCATGGCCCAACCACAATGTAAGATACACAGAGCACTACAACTCCCAGCATGACCCGAACACTGGATATGACCACAATGTAATATACATAGAGCACTACAACTCCCAGCATGACACAACCACAAGGTCATATACATAGAGCACCACAATTCCTAGCATGACCCGAACATTGGACATGACCACCATGTAATATGCACAGGGCACTACAACTCCCAGCATGACCCAACCACAATGTAAGATACACATAGCACTACAACTCCCAGCATGACCCGAAAACTGAACATGACCACATGCAAGGATACATTTAGAGCTACCAACTCCCAGCAGAACAGACCCAACCACATGTAGATCACACGTCACTACAACTCCCAGCATGACCCTACCAAAATGTAATATACATAGAGCACTACAACTCCCAGCATGACGCGAACACTGGACATGACCACAATGTAATATACATAGAGCACTACAACTCCCCACATGTACCCTAAAAAATGGAATTACTAGAGCACTTACAAACTCTCAGCATGACCCGAACACTGGACATGACCACAATGTATACGTAAAGCACTACAACTCTCAGCATGACTAGACCACTATGCATTCTATTATACTGTACATACGGAGCACTACAACTCCCATCATGCCATGGTGCTGCTTACCAGGGCGCAGAGCAGGTCGACGGCCTCGAGGATGAGCTCCTGGTGCCCGATGCGGGTGACCCCCAGCTCCTCCAGCTCCTGGTGGGTGATGTGCAGCAGTTGTTCCCCGTTGATCTTCTCCCTCTCGAAGTTCTTGATGTATTGCTGCAGACAGTCGTCCAATCCTGAAAAATCATCAAAAGAGGAATCAGCCGAAAATTCACACTGAGGACTATCACTCTCATCGTCTGTGACAGATGTTCCAGGAGCCCCCATTATAAAGTGCTGGCATACTGCAACAGCACACGGCCGATGTCCTATGGGAAGAAGTGAGGGTCCTCCAGACCCCTGACCTAGGATACAGGTGTCCCTCTGATGACATCACAACCCTCAATGTGGTGATGTCACTGAATGATGTGTCAACGAAATACCAAGGACGAAGAATATCCAACACAGAGAGGGGGTACAAACTTATCTACACCTTATGCATCCGGTAGGGGGCACAGATGCCGGGCAAAACTACGCCAGATCCGCAGGTACAGGGAGGCAACAATATATCCTGTGTGAGAGGTAGTCACAGCCCCGCCCCCTGCCTGTATATCCTGTGTGAGAGGTAGTCACAGCCCCGCCCCCTGCCTGTATATCCTGTGAGAGGTAGTCACAGCCCCCCGCCCCCTGCCTGTATTACCTGTGTGAGGTAGTCACAGCTCCGCCCCCTTGCCTGTATATCCTGTTGAGAAGGTTAGTCACGCCCCGTCCCCCGCCTCTATATCCAGTGGTAAGGGTCAAGACAGCCCCCCCCCTGCCTGTATTCCTGTGTGAGAGGTAGTCACAACAGCCCCGCCCCCTGCCTGTATATCCTGTGTGAGGGGTAGTCACAGACCCGGCCCCTGCCTGTATATATCCTGTTTGAGAGGTAGTTCACAGCCCCGCCCCCTGCCTGTATATCCTGTGTGAGAGGTAGTCACAGCCCGCCCCCTGCTGTATATCCTGGTGTGAGGTAGTCCAGCCCCGCCCCCTGTCGTCTATCCTGTGTGAGAGGTAGTCACAGCCCCGCCCCCTGCCTGTCTATCCTGTGGAGAGGTAGTCACAGCCCCGCCCCTGCCTGTCTATCCTGTGTGAGGGGTAAGTCACAGCCCCGCCCCCTGCCTGTATATCCTGTTGTGAGGTAGTCCGCCCCGCCCCCTGCCTGAATATCCTGTGAGAGGTAGTCACAGCTCCGCCCCGCCGCCTGTGTATCCTTGTGAGAGGTAGTCACAAGCCCCCTCCCACTGCCTGTATCTTCTGTGTGAGAGTATATTCCCGCTGATGAGGGTCTGTATATCCACACAGGGTTATAGTCCATCAGGTATGAGGGTCCTTTATACCAGCACATAGCATATATCCATCAGGATGGGGCCTGAATATCCGGAACAGAGGATATCCACAGATGAGGGTCCCTTTGGTTTTTTTAATATCCAGCACAGAGGTAAATTTTCCATCAGATGAGGGTCCGTATAATCCACACGAGTTATGTCCATCAGATGAGGTTCCCCTGTAATCCCACAGGAGCATATATCCATCAGATGGGGTCCGTTATCCAGCACAGTAGATTCCATCAGGATGAGGTCCTGTATATCCGCCCATAGATATGTCCATCAGGATTAGGGTCCTGTATTCCACACAGAGTATATGTCCATCAGGATATGGGCTCTGTAATATCCAGCATCAGTATATGTCCATCAGGATGAGGTCCTGTATATCCAGCACGCATATATGTCCATCAGGATGAGGGTCCTTATCACCACAGTATATGTCCCGCCTGTGGAGCGAGGGTCCTGGTTATATGAGCCGACCACAAGAGTATATGCTCCGTCAGTATAGGGTCCCTTATATCCAGCATACAGCCCACATGTAATCTGTCCTACACAGGTTGATGGTCATTTGTGGCTAACAGACCCCAATCTGCCTCACAAGCTGCTGTGCTCTGGATTCTCTGCATTCCCCTACCACAAGCCCTCCCCATGTAAAAATAAGTAAAGGACTGAGGAGCAGATCAATGCAGAGATCTTCTATCAACACCTGCCCACAGTGTGAGGACATCCCCAATGCACTTTGGAAACGATAGTCCTCTACTTTAGATCTATTTTCACAGTCCTGCTGTACTAACTAACCAGCAACTAGTAATGACTCACTAGGTATTAGTCATCTCTCAAGGGAAGAGATAAAACAATCATAAGATTGGCTGGCAGAGCACAGCAGTGTGAGGATAACACCTGTAACCAATTGCCCAAGCAACTGCACTTCCCATGCCCTTTGAGAAGCTTTATCCTGGATTACAATCCATATTATGACAGTCCCTGTTGCAGGCAACGTGCACTAAAAGATATATTACCATCTCCCGGGCAACATAATACTGCCTGCAAGAGCACATGAGGGCCCACAACAATGTGACATCTTATGCACTGGGGTCCAACAAACCCTGGAATGTTAATCATTCAACCGTCCGGCTGCTACTACATACAGAGGGTCCACAGAGGTTACTGACATCAGCTATCATAGGTTTACATCCAGGAAGTTCCGATAGATGGGCCCCTTGTAGGCTGGTGAGAGGACCCACTGCTTGTCTGCGGAGTGCCCCCCATATTCATCCCCCCTGTGCCGTCTCTAATTGTAGTTGGTGGTGATTTTGCTTTTCCCCTTTTATTTCATGAATCAATCCCCTGATTAACCGCGCAAGCGCGGCTCCTTAGTCCAAAGAGCCTAATGATTCATCGCTGCGAGCCCCTGCGCAATATGAATCAATCATATTTCATTTGCACGCTCACACTGCTTGCCTCAAAACTTCTGGTGCTGGCAAATCAGAACATCATCAAAAAGAAAAACCAATGATGATATTCAACAGATCCCCATAGTCCAAAATCTCGGGGGGAGGACACCCGCACCTAGTGTATCACATATCTTTACATAGTTGGCATTATTATATTCGTTATCTAGGCTTGTACGGGGGGGCATGTATTGTAGTAGTTATATTCCTTTCATAGTTAGCATGTATTATAGTAGTTATGATTCTTGTACATAGGGGCAGTAATTGATATAGCTATAATACTAGTACATAGGGGGCAGTATTATAGTAGTTATACTTCTTTGTACATATGTGGCAGATTAATATTATTATGTTTCTTGTACAAGAGCGGGCATTTATTAAAGTAGTTATATCTGTCATAGGCATATTCTTTTTCTTGTATGGGCAAGTATTATAGTAAGTTATATATTCTTGTACATAGGGGGCATATTATAGTATATTGTACTAGAGAGTATTGGTAACTTGTACATAGGGGTCAGTATCTAAGCTATTGTTATATTCTTTGTAACATAGGGGCAGTATTATAGTAAGTTATAGTTTGTCATAGGGGCAGTATTATATAGTATATTCTGTACATATGGGTAGTATTATAGTAGTTACATTCTGTCTAGGGGGCTTTTAGTATAATCTTACATAGGGGGCATTTAAGTAGTTGTACTTGGTTTATATATTATTCTGTACATAGGGGGCAGTAATTTGAAGTTATCTATGGGGCATTATTGTATTATCTTGTACATAGGGGCATATTATTAGTAGTTATATTCTTGTACACAGGGGGCAGTATTATAGTAGTTATTTCCTGTAACATAGGGCATTATTATAGTAGTTATAATTCTGTACATAGGGGGCAGTATTATAGTAGTTAAACTATTCCTCTGTCATAGGGGGCAGTTATTAGTAGTCTTTCTAATTCTGTACATAGGGGGCAGTATATGTAGTATTATTCATTCCTGTACATAGGGGGCAGTATGATAGAGTTATATTCTGTCATAGGGGCGGTTAATATAGTTTATATTCTTGACATAGGTGCATAGTTAATAGTAGTTTATTTCTGAATAGGGCAGTATGTAGTATCGTAATGGGATATTATAGTAGCTTTATTCTTGACATAGGGGTGCATAGTAGTTAATTTCTTGAACAGCTCAAAGTTTAATTGCTTGTACTAGGGGGCAGTATTATGTAGTTATAGATTCTTGTACTATGGGGCAGTATTAATAGCAGTTATATTCGTGTACTAGGGGGCAGTATTATAGTAGTTTATTCCTGTAACATAGGGCAGTTATAGTAGTTCATTTCCGTACGATAGGGCAGTATTATGTAGTTAATTCTGTACATAGGGGCAGTAAATTATAAGCAGTTATTTCTTGTACATAGGGGGCAGTATTCATAGTAAGTTATATTGTACGCATTTTATTATCCGTACATAGGGCGTTATAGTAGTATATCTGTACAAGGCGTATTAGTATTATTTCCGGTACATAAGGGGCAGTATTATAGTAATTGTCCTGGGCTATAGTATTCTGTACATAGGCATATATAGTGTTATATCCTGTACATAGGGGGCAGTATTCTATTAGTTAAATTGCCTTGTACGTAGGGGGCAGTATTATTAGTATTATATTCTCTGTACATAGGGGGCAGTATTATGTAGTTATCTATCCTCTTGGTACATAGGGGCATGATTATAGTAGTTATACTTCTTGTACATAGGGGGCAGTTATATATAGCCTTTATATCTTGTACATAGGGGGCAGTATTATAGTTATTTCTGTATAGTATATTATATATATCCTGTACAATAGGGGGCAGTATTTAATAGTAGTTAATTCTGTACATAGGGCAGATGTATGTAGTTTATTCGTGTACATAGGGGGGCAGTATTATATTAGTTATATGCTTGGTACGGGGGCTATTATGGAGTTATGTTTCGTCATAGGGGCAGTATATATAGTAGCGTAGTATTTCTCGACAGTAGGAGGCAGTTGATAGTAGTTTATATTCTCTGTACCTAGCAAGTATTTAGTAGTTATAGTCCCTGGTCAGAGGGGGCAGTAGTAGGTATTATATTCTGTTACGTAGGGGCAGCTCTTATGTAGGTTTATAATTACTTTACGTAGGGGCAGTAATTATAGTTTAATTCTACTTGATGTGGATTTTAGGGTCTTACAATCTTGTTATGTACAAACAACGATATGTCGGTACATTTTGTGACCATCCATTATTATCGTCTTTATAAATCAGACAAACTTAAAGAAATTCAGTTTCTAGTATGATCCTGAATAATTCTCACTCGTATTGATTGTGATATGTTAATACAACATATACTGACAGATTAGATGAGGCTCCCGGACAGGACATGGTTGAGGGGGGACAGAAATCCATGTCATGGAGAACATGGGCGTTGGTGAGCATTGTTGTATATACCACGGTGGGTCTAGGTATCAATCAATGCAGCGGATGCATTGACACTTACACCGGCAAGCACTATGAGAATCTGGCTGCCCTTGTGTGCTCCCAGACAACCTCCACCACCACTGACACATATCACTCGGCTCGCTCTTGTGGTTTGTGAATTGTTGTAGTGATGTAATAATCTTAGTGACCTCAAGATCCGAGATCTCGTCTGGTGTAATATTAGGAGCTGATCACCTATCGCCCCGGATAACTAGGATATTCAGCTTGGTAAATAAGGGAATCCTCCAGTCCTCTCAGAGCTTGCATTCTGCCTCCTATTGTGCAGATGACTATGAGTGACATGTGAGTGCCAGTAGCCTCAGCGCGGTACGTCCTTCGATTGAGGCGTCCTGATCCTCTTAGGCCGGAGCGCTCCCTTGGGAAGCGACCTCTGACCTCCCCGCCGTGTTACCTGAAGCGATGGTGACAATCTGCAGAATGTGACCATTATAAATAATACATCTGCTGATTCTGGGAAATCTCCCCAGAGTGAGTGTAAACCGCGAGAAATCCAAGACCATTCCAAGAAATGACGACTCCGCGGAGAGACAGAGACAAAGTACACGGATATAAAGGGGAGCTCCGACCCCATCACCTGCAGATTCATCCACAACACTGATGGTATAAAGACCAAAACCGGGGCTCACACATATATTGACCCTGCACCACCCTGCGACAGTGTCCACTGGATGTCATAAATCACATTGTGACCCTGTTTATTTGAGGTTGTGGTATAGGGGACTCCTCAGTCCTGGGGGGCTGCACACCATATACTGTCTCTGCACCACAACCCTGTGCCATACAAGCGCGTGTGAACACCTGGCTGGTGGCAATGATGGAATCGCGAGGCTCCTCACTAGATAACCCAATACCACCGACCCTGGCCACGCATCCTGCAACATGTCACAATGTCCATAAGCGCATGTGACATGTGCTTGGGCGCCACTGAATGGTCATATAATCTGGCTATCCAACCCTAGGGCACCACCCTACATCATTGCTCACTCGATTTCACTAAAAGCACAAGTGTTGAACACCTGGTGGGTGATGTTGATTGTATAGGGGACTTCCCCTCAGTCCTGGGGGGGCATGGCACACCATATACCTGATCTATCACACCCTTGGACTTGCACGAGCCTAAAGCGCAGATTGAACACACTGGTGGTGGATGATTGATGGATCGGGGACTCCTCAGTCCTGTGAAACCACTCCTCGCACCATACCTGCACACATTGTCCACTGTCCATAAAGCCACGTTGAACACTGGTGGCGCTGACGCTGAGGTACATATGGGAAGCTCACGCAGCCCTGGGGCACAGCACAACCATACTGTCCTCTGCACCGACTCCGATTGATGTCCATAAAGCACAACGTGAACACCTGTTGGGTGATGTTGATGGTATAGGGGACTCCTCAGTCCTGAGGGGCTGCACACTATATACTGACCCTGCACCACCCTGCGACATTGTCACTGATATCACACGTCAAGCTGCGGTGTATACTAGGATTGACGCCAGTGGACTTCGATCGGAAGAAGCGAGGTGCTATATAAGCCGTGACGCAGCCCGGTCGGATCAGCAGCGTATACTTATCACACATGTGTATAATTACGACACACCCTGAATGCAGCACTATCCGGGGACCCAGGGGGTGTCTGTGACAAGTTGTCACATTGAGGACGAGTATATATTATAACGGGGGGGGGGGGTATATGCTGAACTGATTCCTCAAAAGACAAGAATATCAAAGAAAAAGAAACTTCACAGAAAGATCTAGTATATCTGGAGAGACAATCGCAGCCTCACACCGCAGACAGTAACCATACAAGTGGGGGATAGTTAGGCTCATGCACCGATCATGACCATATAGATTTACAATCACACAGCTCAACACGAGTATATACGTCACACATCTATACACTGCTCATCACCATATACATCATTATCACACAGTCGACTCCCATATACGAACACTACTCGGTACCTACCACACTACTCTATCACACTGCGTCATACCAATACTTATCACACATCCTAAGCTCATACGACGTACATTATAAGCCTCACACACATCATAAACCTCACACTGCTCATAAACATAAGGTACATTTATCACACCGCTCATACACAGTATACACAGCACACATCTATACACTGCTAATCTCATATCACACTATGCATCACAAAGCTCATACACATGTATATCAGCACACCATTATACACTGCTCATGACATATACATTTCATCAATGTCAAATACACTACACACACACACTCAAACCCAGTATATAGCCATCTACCTGTCATACCATATAATTATCAACAGCTCATACACAGTATATACACGCACACTCTATACACTGCTGCAACCAATAGGCTTTATCACACCGCTCACTAACACAGTATATCAACAAGCAACCATCTTATACTCTCCAACATCCCCTATACATTTATCAACGTGCTTATCACAGTATACAGCCACTCATCTTACACTGCTCATCATATACAGTACTACATCACACAGCTCACACAGTATATACAGCACACATCATACGCTGCTCATCATATACTTTATCACACAGCTTCATACACAGTAATATACACTCAACACTCTATACACGTGCTCATACCATATACATACATTTCACACCTCAACACGTATATACAGCACACATCTATACACGCTCATACCATATCACATTTATCACACATCATACACAAGTATAACAAACCTCTCTCTTCCTGTACACACATCTATCACATACACATCGAACTACTGCTACCATACTAGTATACATTTTCACACGAAACCGCTTCATACCAGTATATCCAAGCACACTATCTATACACTTGCTCATACCAGATACATTTATCACACAGCTCATACACAGTATCTAGCACACAGTCTATACATTGCTCATAACCATAACTTTATCACACAGCTCATACACGCTATAACACAAGCACACACTATACACTGCCTACCATATACATTATCACAACTCTAACACAGTATATACAAGCACACATTATACACTCTGCTCATACTATATACATTTATCACAACAGCTCATACACACGTATATACCAGCACACATCTATACACTTCCATAAGGACATGGGCCTTTCACACACGCTACAACAACAGTATATACAGCACACATCTATACACTGCTCATACGTATACATTTATCACACAGCTCATACACAGTATATACAGCACACATCTATACACTGCTCATACCATATACATTTATCACACAGCTCATACACAGTAATATAAAAGCACACACATCTATACACTGCTCATACCATATACAGTTTTCACACCAGCTCATACCAGTATACACAGCACACATTTATACACTGCTCATACCATATACAGTACATTTATCACACAGCTCATACACAGTATACACAGCACACATCTATACACTGCTCATACCATATACATTTATCACGCAGCTCATCCATATATACACAGCAAACATCTATACACTGCTCATACCGTTACAGTCACATTTATCACACGCTCATACACAGTATATAAAGCACACATCTATACACTGCTCATACTATACATTTACACACCGTATCCTACAGTATATACAGCCACACCATCTATCACTTTACCTGCTCATATACCTATCAGTTATCACACACAGCGCTCAACAGATTATATACAGTCAGCACATGCTATATCACGCTGCATCATATCCAGTAAAGTTATCACCACGCATACACAGTATATACGGCACACATCTAACGACTGCGCATAACCGTATACAGCAGTTTATCACACACCTCATACACATATATACAGCACACATCTATACACTGCTATACCTATACATTTATCACAGCCATATCTCAGTATATACAGCACACAATCGATACACTTGCCTCATACCATATACATTTATCACACACAGCTCATACACAGTATATACAGCACACATCTATACACTGCTCATACCATATACATTTATCACACAGCTCATACACAGTATATACAGCACACCTCTATATCATTGCTCATACCCTATACATTTAATCACACAGCTCATACACAGTATATACAGCACACATCTATCACCTCTCATACCATATACATTTATCAGCATATCACACAGCTCATACACAGTAAATACAGACACACATCATACACTGCTACATACATATACATTTACACACAGCTCATACACAGTTATAAGCACAGACCTCTTAACTGCTCATACCATATACATTATACACACAGCTTCATACACAGTACTAATACAGCACACATCTATAACACTGCTCAAACACTATACAGCTCATTTTATCACACAGCTCATCACAGTAATCGAAAGCACACATTCTATACATGCTCTATACATATACTTTATCACACAGCTCATCACATATATACAGCACACATGCTATACATGCTCATACACCATATCCATTTAATCACACAGCTCATGACACAGTATATACAGCAAACACTCTATAACAGCACTGCTCAACCGTATACAGCACATTATCAACAAGCTCATACACAGTATTAAAGCACACATCTATACATCTGCTCATAAAAACCCAGCCTACTACCACAGTATATCAACACACATAACACTGCCATTCATTATCACAGCTAGAGATACACAGAGACAGCACACTCTATTACACTGCTCTACCGTATCACTACATGTATCACACAAGCTCATACACAGTATAAAGGCAGCACACTCTAACACTGCTCAGTAACCATAATACTTATCACACAGCTCATACACACGTATTACGCACACATCATACCTGCTCATACCATATACATTTAGCACACAGCTCACACAGTTGATACGCACACATCTTACACGCTCTGACTATACATTATCACCAGCTCATAGCACAGTAATCAGCACACATCTAGACACTGCTCTATACCTACTACGTTATCCCACTCAGCTCAACACGGAGTATACCAGCACACATCTATACACTGCTTCATTACTATATACATTATCACATCAAGCTCAGACACAGAGTATATCCAGCAACATCTAATACACTGCGCTCATCTATGATACATTTATCACACCGCTCATTACACAGTATATACAGCACACATCATAAACTGCTCATACTATAGCATGGTATCACACAGCTCATACCAGTATATACAGCACACATCTATACACTGCTCGATACATAGACTATCATTATCAACAGCTCAGACACAGATATACAGCACACATCGATTACACTGCTATACCATATACTTCAGTCATACACGTTCACAATTAACTTCATTCATCCATCACACACAGCCAGACACAGTATATAGCAACACATCTATACACTGCTCATACCGTATACAGATTTATCACACAGTCTTCACCAGAATATAAGCACACATCAGATACAACTGGCTTCATACCGGACATTTATCACACAGACTCATACACAGTTATATCAGTCAACACATCCTAGTAACTGCTCAACGTATCAAATCCAAGCTATAACATTTAACACACATATACACTGCTCATTTCATAATCAACCGCCATAAGTATATACACACACATCTATACACTGCTCATACCGTATACAATTTATCACACAGCTCATCCCCAGTATATAACAGCCCACTCTATACACGCTCGATAACCGTATACATTATCACACCAGCTATACACAGTATATACAGCACAACATCTATCACTGCCTATACCCTATACATTTATTCACACAGCTCGCAATACTCAGGTTGATACTACAGCAACACATCGATACACTGCTCATACCATATACATTTACACACACGCATGACACAATGGGCGCATTTACTTCCCGGTCCATTCGCGTCCAGCGGCCGGCGCTTCTCTCTGCGAGCCCGTTCGGTCTTCCGGGGACCAATTTTTTTTTTAAATGCGTCGGTTTTTACGACTACGTCGGGTTACCGTTCGGTTCGGACAAACACCCGCCCCACTTCAGGCGCTGTGCATTCCATCCGCCGTGAGCGCCACAAACCGATCGTGTGCGCCAAAAATCCCGGAAATATCAGGGGAAATCGGCGCAAAGCGAAAAATATTCGGGTAAACTCATGCGAGAAAAACGCGAATCGGGCCCTTAGATCAATGAACCCCATTACTATACACACCACATCATACACTGCTATACCATATCAACTGCTCATTACAGTGTCATGTATCACACAAGCTCATACACAGTATATATCCAATCTACTTATGCATATACACATTATACACTGATCATCCAACGAACATACAAACATATACACAGTAACAGCACAATCATCACTGCTTCATCCATATACAGTACATTTATCACACAGGTCATACACAGTATATACAGCACACATCTATACACTGCTCAACCATATCCATACATATTCACACAGCCAAACACAGTATACACACGCAACACATCTACACTCAATCATAACCATATACCTTACATAATCACACACCGCCAGACCTTATGCCGGTCATACAAGCTCCTTATCCAGGACATTATATTTGCATCCTCTTATATGACTATTTGCATGTCTTGTATAATGTGATGGAGATTATATGGAGACATAGCAGCCTGTCCGCCCCATGATCTCCGCAGCCACAAGTCAATATTCTGTGTTCTCCATTTGGAGCATTAGTGATAAGTAGGATGTGGCCCCCGGCTCGTCTCCCCGGACCCCCGCTCTCTGCTGTACATGATTTATTTTATACAATGGCCATGAATTCCTGCAGTCCAGAATAATAGTGACACAAAGGAATAGATGGAGCTGCTCAGGGCCAAGAATTAACCCTTTCAGGCAACACTATAATGGGAAGGTGCGACCTGGGCAAGATCACCCCCTCCTTCTGCTTCCACTAGGGGGTACTTATGATACCCACCCACCTCTTATCAGATCATTGATGTCAGATTTATACAGCAATTACTATGGATATATTGTATCTCCAAGATGCTTTGATACCAAGCATTGCTAGTCTTCTATCAGCCCTGTGCATATAATATAATAATTATCTGTTATACCACTGCTTAAAATGTGCTGCATTAAATATCATTACTTATAATACCCCTCCGACCACATGTAGCGACTGTTATTGTTAGAAATATTAATACCATTACTTGTATTACCCCTCCTGACCACATGGAGTGCTGTTATGTGGTAGAGGAATTCCTAATCATTACTTGTATTACCCCTCCTGACCACATGGAGCGCTGTTATGTGGCAGAGATACTGTGTGAGAGGTAGTCACAGCCCCGCCCCCTGCCTGTATATCCTGTATGAGAGGTAGTCTTGCTTAGGATTTGTACCATCTGGTTTCGGGGGGTCGTGCCCCCATCTTGTGCGTTTATAAGAGGAACTTGAAATTAAAAGAAGATGATTCAGATTCAATTTAGTGATTTAATGAATATTCTCAGAACGTGTTTCATCTTGGAGGGAGGCTGAATCGTGTTCAAGATAATGTCAACAGGATACTCCATGGCACTTCTGTCTGGAGAGGCGGGGTGGGGGTGCACTTAACCATTCAGATGCTTACCACGTGGTACAGAATTACCTGCACTGATACATTGTAACAAACAAGCAAATAAAGAATAGACTTGTACACTGCATACAGCTGTAACCAATGTCAGCTGCCCCTGACCTTCTATCAATGCCTCTGCTCTTATAGTCTGTTACAATGTATCGGCACAGGTAAAGAGCTTGAAGGTCAACAGGGTTTAAAGGGAACCTGTCACCAGGGACCTCCTTTTTCACTAAAAACAGCATGTGACTTGTCTGTGTTACTCACTCCTCAGATCTTAGCCCCACCTTTGTGCTCCTGTACAGCTCCTTCCTGATCCTTCTCAGAGGTCACAGCCTGGTCAGCCTGACATCAGTGGGGGAGGGACAAGCTGTACAGAAGCACAAACATGGAGACAGCCTGCAGCTCAGACAAGTCACAAGTTGTTTTTTGAAATGCATCCAAATCAAAGCCCAACCCCTGTGACTACCCCAGGATTTTGTCAGGGTGCAAGAGTAAGTTATAACACACTATAACACATATAACACATATAACACATTGGTGGTCATTTACTAAGGGCCCGTTTCGCGTTTTCCCGACGTGTTACCCGAATATTTCCGATTTGCGCCGATTGTACCTGAATTGCCCCGGGATTGTGGCGCACGTGATCGGATTGTGGCGCATCGGCGCCGGCATGCGCGCGACAGAAATCGGGGGGCGTGGCCGAACGAAAACCCGACGTATTCGGAAAAACCGCCGCATTTAAAATCCGAAAAAGTGTCGCTTGGGGAGCGCTTACCTTCACCTGGTCCGAGGTGGTGCATTCCGGCGCGATGAGATGACTTTCAGCGGAGCAGCGCCACCTGGTGGACGGCGGAGGAACTGCCTTCATAAATCCCGGCTGGACCCGAATCCAGAGCAGAGAACGCGTCGCGAATGGGCCGGGTAAGTAAATTTGCCCCATTATATTGTAATGCAAATGCTTAGAAAAGGCGGAGAGGCATTTTTGCACTGCAGGTGTCAGGGGCTTTTACAATTTGTCTTTAGTGAAAATGAGGTCCCTGGTGACAGGTTCCCTTTAAGGCTGAAAGTTAAACAGTCAGGTGGGCGGATCCCATAGTCATCTGGACATCTCTATTGTGTTTGTGTTGTAGCTAGTAACAAAGTGTGACCAAAAGATCCAAAAGATCATCGCTAAACCATCCCCAAAACATAACGTGCATGTCTCTCCATCCCACCACCCCAGAAACAAAATGGCGTAAAGTGGGGCGCAGGACATGCCCATGGCGGTGCCTCAAATAATAATACGTTATTATAGGGAAAGTAACACAAGTACAAATTGCGATGTTCTGGGAATGTGGAGCCATCCCTGCTCCGAAAATCTTATCTAATCCATTTTAATCGAATGTTTGTACTCAGTGGGTCACATTTATTAAGGTGTTTGCGGCAGTTTTCTGTCTGACTTTGCACTGAATAGAACATGGAAACTTCTTGTATTTATAAAGTGTCTGCGCCAGTTTTGTGTTGCGGCCGCTCTGTGTCCGACAAGACAGAAATAATGTCACCTAGCGGGGCTGTTACTGCTTAGTCCGAGCGTGCGCCACAATTCTGCGCATGAACAGTGCACCAAAAAAAAATGTTCCCACCTCCCGAGCAGTGCAGGGCGCGCCAGATTCATGAAGAACGTGCGGCAGAAATCCTGAATCTGGCGCCCCCTGCACACTACACAGGACACTGCACACACTACACACTGCACTGTTTTTGGTAAATGTGGGCCAGTGTCTGCGCGCTGCGGCCGGCGTTGTGCCCGCGCACAGGACCATTTTTGGGGTCTGGTGATGAAACTGGGATTCTGAGGCTGTCACTCCCCAGAGTATTGGCCTTCCTGGAGCTGCTCTCACGTTTTACGGCTCTTTGATAGAGATGGACGCAACAAATCAAATTCTATTGAGAAGGAACTTACATTGTAGCAACGGCTAGAAGAGACGTTCATTTTCTGATGAAGCCTCTGGTGGAATCACAGAGCGGCTGAAATGTATTTGCATCATTCTAGGGTTAAACCAAGCAATCCAGGCGCTTATTCACACGTGCGCATATCCCTGCTGTCCATCCTGTGCTGCTGGATACCTACTAGAACCTCTCCTGCCAGTCTCCCTTCCATTCTATCCCGGATTACGCCGCTCACTTAGGTGAAACGCGCCACCATTTCCATGAACTCCTCCCCATCCGGGTTATGATCCTGCAGACGCATTACCCAATTATAAGACAACATGATGCTCCTTGTAGTAAGACGGATACATAGCGGTAACTACACACAGAGGATACTGCAACATTGTAAAGTTTACAAGAACCTAAATGTTACAATATAATATTCCGCTTTAATCTAGGAGAATCTTTGAGGGTCGCGGTTTTCCAGTCCTTAGTATTCGGACAACAGATTGGGCTTGACTCTGTAAAGTATGTAGGATTGTCAATGTACAACTGTAACAAACCCTCAGCTGTGAGAAACTCTAAATATGAACGTTCCAATTCTCTCTCAGGGAAGTGGGGATCTAGAAGAAGAGGAGATGGAAGACGCTAGGGGGGATTTAAAACTGGGGATCAGTTTTGCAGCAGATTGCGTTCATTTTGGTGACATTCTTCCCCGTACACCGCACGTTCCTGCGATCGCTGCAGCAGAAGGTCATGTGATCAGTCACTGTCGCGCGGCCTGACACTGATAATCCTGTTGGTTGGCGCTTTGTACAGTCCGCTGCCCCTGAACGCTCCATACATCATGTGGCGGCAGCAGCTCCATCATCCTGCGCCGTGACGTCAGCCCCTGATTTATGAGGAGCTCAGGACCGCAAACAAGAAGCCACAAAATATACCTGTATATACAGTGACAATCATATCTTACCACCACACACAGAGACCCCCTTCCCACAGTGCTTGTAGGGGATCCGCATCTGGTCCCTGAAAACACTATGTCGCTACATTGTATCACCCTGACACTATGAAATGTGTCTGACTCCGCCCCTTTGAGTCATGACATGATCATGTGACCTGTGTACAATCTCCTAGCGCAGTGGTGGCGAACCTATGGCACGGGTGCCAGAGGTGGCACTCAGAGCCATCTCTTTGAGCACCCGGGCCATTACCCCAGCATATACCGTAGTTTACAAGACAAGACTAACGGCCTCCACTTGCAGTCCCAAGCCGCACAGCTCAGTGCTTTTAAAGCAACACATCCTTGGCTGCCATCCTTGGAAGTGTGGACAGGGTTGGATTTGAATTTGTGCTCCTGCGCTAGGTTTTGCCGTTCTTCCTCTTCAGAGGGCCCTGGAGGCTGGCTACAATAATAATCAAAATTTCTCCTCATACTTTCTACTGTATTCTTGTCCTCAGGACGCCAATACAATTGAGAGCTGTGACAAAGCAAGGAGCAAGTTATTGCTTCTATTGCCATATTGACCCCTTGCAAAAAATGTGTAGGTTTTTGTTGTAGTTGCCCTCTAAAAGGTTGACCATCACTGTCCTAGAGGAACAAGAAGGACACTTTCCCTTTCAGAGGCGTCCTGAGGCTGCTATGGGCCCCTGACAGTATAGTATAAGATTTGCTGCCCACTACAATAGCATCACATACAAGCAGGAGTGGATTCAAAGGGAGATCCAAAGCGCCATTAATTCAATTACAGGAAAACAATGCAGAATAGAGAGTACACGGAAGGCTGAACCGGCATCCCAATCTTATGTAACCAGGCCATAGATGTGGTGGACCCTCATGAATCACAAGAGGCATCACCCTCCTAGTGATGGATATATAATCTGTATGTAGTGAGCTCCTCCTGGTGGTGGTGTATAATCTGTATGTAATAATCTCTCCCTAGTGGTGGCTGTATAATCTGTATGTAGTGAGCTCCTCCTAGTGGTGGCTGTATAATATGTATGTAGTGAGCTCCTCCTAGTGGCAGTGTATACTCTGTATGTAGTGAGCTCCCCCTAGTGGTGACTGTATAATCTGTATGTAGTGATCTCCCCCTAGTGCTGGCTGTATAATCTGTATGTAGTGAGCTCCCGCTAGTGGTGGCTGCATAATCTGTATGTAGTGATCTCCCCCTAGTGGTGGCTGTATAATCTGTATGTAGTGAGCTCCCCCTAGTGGTGGCTGTATAATCTGTATGTAGTGAGTTCCCCCTAGTGGTGGCTGTATAATATGTATGTAGTGATCTCCTCCTAGTGGTGGCTGTATAATCTGTATATAGTGCGCTCCCCCTAGTGGTGGTATATAATCTGTATGTAGTGAGCTCCCCTAGTGGTGGTATATAATCTGTATGTAGTGAGCTCCCCCTAGTGGTGGTGTATAATCTGTATGTAGTGAGCTCCCCCTACTGGTGGTGTATAATCTGTATGTAGTGATATCCTCCTAGTGGTGGTGTATAATCTGTATGTAGTGATCTCCCTCTAGTGGTGGTGTATATTCTGTATGTAGTGAGCTCCCCCTAGTGGTGGTGAATAATATGTATGTAGTGATCTCCCCCTAGTGGTGGCTGTATAATCTGTATGTAGTGAGTTCCCCCTAGTGGTGGTGTATAATCTGTATGTAGTGATCTCCTCCTAGTGGTGGCTGTATAATCTGTATATAGTGCGCTCCCCCTAGTGGTGGTGTATAATCTGTATGTAGTGAGCTCCCCCAGTGGTGGTGTATAATCTGTATGTAGTGAGCTCCCCTAGTGGTGGTATATAATCTGTATGTAGTGAGCTCCCCCTAGTGGTGGTGTATAATCTGTATGTAGTGAGCTCCCTCTAGTGGTGGTGTATAATCTGTATGTAGTGATATCCTCCTAGTGGTGGTGTATAATCTGTATGTAGTGATCCCCCCCTAGTGGTGGTGTATAATCTGTATGTAGTGAGCTCCCCCTAGTGGTGGATGTATAATCTGTATGTAGTGATCTCC
Source organism: Engystomops pustulosus (assembly GCA_019512145.1). Taxonomy (NCBI): domain Eukaryota; kingdom Metazoa; phylum Chordata; class Amphibia; order Anura; family Leptodactylidae; genus Engystomops; species Engystomops pustulosus. The sequence goes on from WNYA01000411.1 coordinate 159,948, forward strand.
TCCTAGTGGTGGGTGTATAATCTGTATGTAGTGAGCTCCCCCTAGTGGTGGCTGTATAATCTGTATGTAGTGAGCTCCCTCTAGGTGGTGTATAATCTGTATGTATTTATCTCCCCCTAGTGGTGTGTATAATCGTAATTAAGTGATCCTCCTCCTAGTGGTGGCTGTATAATCTGTATGTAGTGAGCTCACCCCTAGTGGTGGCTGTATAATCTGTATGTAGTGAGCTCCCTCTAGTGTGGTGTATAATCTGTATGTAGTGATCTCCTCCCTAGTGGTGATGTATAATCTGTATGTAGTGGCTCCTCTGTGGTGGCTGTATAACTGTATGTAGTGAGCTCCCTCTAGTGGTGTGGTATAATCTGTATGTAGTGATCTCCCCTAGTGTGTGTATAATCTGATGTAGTGATCTCCCCTAGTAGTGGTGTATAATCTGGTGTAGTATCTCCCCCTAGTGGTGGTGTATAATCTGTATTATGTATCTCCCCCCTAGTGGTGGTGATAATCTGTATGTAGTGATCTCCCCCTAGTGGTGGCTGTATAATCTGTATGTAGTGAGCATCTCCTAGTGGTGGCTGTATAATCTGTATATAGTGAGCTCCTCCTAGTGGAGGCTGTATAATCTGTATGTAGTGAGCTCCTCCTAGTTGAGGTGTATAATCTGTATGTAGTGAGCTCCCCCTAGTGGTGGTGTATAATCTGTATGTAGTGAGCTCCTCCTAGTGGTGGTGTATAATCTGTATGTAGTGATCTCCCCCTATTGGTGGTGTATAATCTGTATGTAGTGAGCTCCCTCTAGTGGCGGTGTATAATCTGTATGTAGTGAGCTCCTCCTAGTGGTTGTGTATAATCTGTATGTAGTGAGCTCCCCCTAGTGGTGGTGTATAATCTGTATGTAGTGATCTCCCCCCAGTGGTGGCTGTATAATCTGTATGTAGTGAGCTCCTCCTAGTGGTGGTGTATAATCTGTATGTAGTGAGCTCCTCCTAGTGGTGGATGTATAATCTGTATGTAGTGAGCTCCTCCTAGTAGTGACTATATAATCTGTATGTAGTGAGCTCCTCCTAGTGGTGGTGTATAATCTGTATGTAGTGATCTCCTCCTAGTGGTGGTGTATAATCTGTATGTAGTGAGCGCCTCCTAGTGGTGATGTATAATCTGTATGTAGTGATCTCCTCCTAGTGGTGATGTATAATCTGTATGTAGTGAGCTCCTCCTAGTGGTGATGTATAATCTGTATGTAGTGATCTCCTCCTAGTGGTGACTGTATAATATGTATGTAGTGATCTCCTCCTAGTGGTGGTGTATAATCTGTATGTAGTGATCTCCTCCTAGTGGTGGTGTATAATCTGTATGTAGTGAGCGCCTCCTAGTGGTGATGTATAATCTGTATGTAGTGACTCCTCCTAGTGTGAGGTATATCTGATGTATGGCTCCCCTAGTGGTGGTGTATAATCTGTATGTAGTGAGCTCCTCCTAGTGGTGATGTATATCTGTATGTAGTGAGCTCCCCAGTGTGGTGTTAATCTGTATGTAGTGAGCTCCCCTAGTGGTGGTAAATAATCTGTATGTAGTGAGCTCCCCCTAGTGGGTGTAAATCTGTATGCAGTGAGCTCCCCCTATGGTGGTGTATAATCTGTATGTAGTGAGCTCCCCCTAGTGGTGGTGTATATACTGTATGTATAAGCTCCCCCTAGTGGTGGTGTATAATCGTATGTAGTGAGTCTCCCCCTAGTGGTGTGGTGTATACTCTGTGTTCTTGGTGGGGGCCCCAGCACCTTGTAATGTGATGATCTCAGGTGGGGAGAGAGATAAATCCATCTTCTGAGTCCAGGGTTCGCCAATTACCATTGTATGGAGCGCACCAATGTTCAATCGCTAGATTTCTTTAGAGCTGGGACCCCCCTTCCCTCCGCGCCAGCGCTTTTATCTCTGCTCTCACTAAAGGCCTAAAGACTCTTCTCTTTTTCTTAGCAACGAATCCCTAGAAAATGACGGAGATTTTAAAACCTATGAAAAAACATAAAATAGAGGATACTCTATAAAAAGCCCAATAAAAGATCAGAGCCTGCGCCCTTTAAATGCAGCAGCACAGAAGACACACGCGGGGTGACAGCGCCGATACATGAGTCTCACTGGTGTCCTGGTCATTACCACAACCGCTGCTCTAATGACCCACCATCATCATAGCACTGGCTATATGTAAGGGAACTGCAGCATCACATGTGTACATACCTGACATACTTACCCTGTACTGACCCTGAGTTACATCCTGTATTTACTCCAGAGCTGCACTCACTATTCTGCTGCTGGTGCAGGTCCACTGTGTAATACATGACTTACTATCTGTACTTCCTGTACTGATCCTGAGTTACATCCTGTATTATACCCCAGACTGCACTCACTATTCTGCTGCTGGTGCAGTCACTGTGTACATACATGACATTATTATCCTGTACTGATCCTGAGTTACATCCTGTATTATACCCCAGACTGCACTCACTATCTGCTTTGCTGCGTGGTGCATCCTGTTACATACATGACATTTACTTATCCTGTATTCCTGAGTTACACTCCTGTATTATACTCCAGAGCTCACTCACTATTCTGCTGCTGGTGCAGTCACTGTGTATATACATGACATTACTTATCCTGTACTGATCCTGAGTTACATCCTGTATTATACCCCATACTCAGTCCTATCTGCTGGTCGCATCACGGTACTCATGACTTATCACTTATCCTGTACTGTATCCGAGTTACATCCTGTATTAACCCCGAGCTGCCTCACTATTCGCTGCTGTGCAGTCACTGTGTACATACATGACATTACTTATCCTGTACTGATCCTGAGTTACATCCTGTATTATACTCCAGCTGCACTCACTATTCTGCTGGTTCAGTCACTGTGTACATACATGACATGATCTTAATCCTGTACTGACCCTGTAGTTACATCCTGTATTATGCTCCAGAGCTGCACTCACTATTCTGCTGCTGGTGCAGTCACTGTGTTATACATGACATTACTTATCCTGTACTGACTCCTGAGTTACATCCCTGTATTATACCCCAGAGCGCACTCAACTTATTCTGCTGCTGGTGCAGTCACTGTGTATACATATGACATTACTTATCCTGTACTGATCCCAAGTTACATCCTGTTATACCCCAGGCTGCACTCACTATTCTCTGCGGTGCAGTCACTGTGTACATACATGACATTACTTATCCTGTACTGATCCGAGTTACATCCTGTATTATACTCCAGAGCTGGTCACTCACTATTCTGCTGGTTCAGTCCACTGGTTGTACATACATTTACCGTTCTATCCTGTATCTGACCTGAGTTACCTTCCTAGTTATGCTCCAAGAGCTTGCACTACACTATTCTGCTGCTGGTGCAGTCACTGTGTACATACATGACTTACTTATCCTGTACTGATCCTAGTTACTACACTGTATTATACCCCAGAGCTGCACTCACTATTCTGCTGGTGCAGTCACTGTGTACATACATGACTTACTATCCTGTCTGATCCTGAGTTACATCCTGTATTATCCCCAAGCTGCACCCACTATTCTGCTGCTGGTGCATGTCACTGTGTACATACATGACATACTTATCCTGTACTGATCCTGAGTTACATCCTTATTATACCCCAGACTCTGCACTCACTATTCTGCTGCTGGTGCAGTCACTGTGTACATACATGACATTACTTATCCTGTACTGATCCTGAGTTACATCCCCTTTATTATACCCCAGAGCTGCACTCACTGGTGTTGTGTGCATCTCCTTTGCACCTGTCTGCTTCTGTCTGCGCTGACAAAAAATTACACGCACAATGTCTCAGAAGCTCAGACACACGCAGTGTTAGAAAGCTGAAAGGGCAAACTATTAACTGAGTGAGAAGTAAACACTGACCTCACACCTCACAGGAGGGGTCATTCCCGCGGCCGCCCCTCACACCTTACCTTGTTACACTATGCAGCAGATTGTTATACTGTAAGTAGGAAACATGCAGAGGTGTCGTCCTGCTCCTGCCTCATTTTACTGCGTGTCACTCAACCCAAGTATTAGGGAGGAAGGATAGATAGGGAAATGAAAAAAAGAAACCGGTAAAATTGTATGAAACAAGATAGGACTTTTTCATGAAAAATCTTGTTTTAGAAACAAACTGGGTTATTTTCCAACTTCTAGGGCAATTTGTAGTCCTCTACTCACCCTGTAATGGTGATGCCAGGAGAAGGAATGGAAAGATGCACGGTAGGAGAGACAAGGACAGTGAGTATAAAATTGAGATTCCCAGCATCTTCCCTACCTAATTGGCAATCTTACCCTAATGGTTTGGTGCAGTGGTGAACTTTCCATCCTGCACCAAAGTGAAAACACAGAATCCTTCCAAGCTCCACTAAGAGTCCTCCACCTTCCCAGCTCAGATAAGAGTCTCCTCCTTTCCAGCTCTAGAGGGTCCCCTCCTTTCCGCTCTAGATAGAGTCCTCCTCCTTTCCGCTCCAGCAACGTTCCTCTACCCTCCAACTGACCTAAGATCCTCCTCCCTCCACCCCAGCTACATCCTCCACTTCCCAGCTCAAGATTGAGTCGCCTCCTCCCGAATAAATCCTCCGTCCCATCCCAGCGCTAGATAGAATCCGCCTCCTTCCCAGCTCTAGATAAAGTCCTCCTCCTCTTCCCAGCTCTAGATAAGAGTCCTCCTCCTTCCCAGCTCTAGATAAGAGTCCTCCTCCTTCCCAGCTCTAGATAAGAGTCCTCCTCCTTCCCAGCTCTAGATAAGAGTCCTCCTCCTTCCCAGCTCTAGATAAGAGTCCTCCTCCTTCGCAGCTCTAGATAAGAGTCCTCCTCCTTTCCTGCTCCAGGCAACAGTCCTCTACCCTCCAAGCTGCATCTAAGAGTCCTCCTCCCGCCAAACTCCAGCTACAAGTCCTCCACCCTCCAAGCTCCAGCTACGCCTCTTTCCCAGCTCCAGCTAAGCGTCCTCCTCCTTCCCAGCTCCAGCTTATAGTCTCCCATCCTCCAAGTTCCAGCTAAGAGTCCACCACCTTCCAAGTTGCATATAAGAGTCCTCCACCATCCTAGCTCCAGCTAAGAGTCCTCCACCATCCTAGCTCCAGCTAAGAGTCCTCCACCCTCCGAGCTACAAAGTAGTCACACGACCCCTCGATACAGGTAGTCCTCCACCCTCTGATCTCGCAGGTAAAAGTCCCTCCACCCTCTGATCTCCAGGTAAGAGTCCTCCACCCTCTGCTCTCCAGGTAAGAGTCCTCCACCCTCTGCTCTCCAGGTAAGAGTCCTCCACCCTCCGAGCTCCAGGTAAGAATCCTCCACCCTCCGAGCTCCAGGTAAGAATCCTCCACCCTCCGAGCTCCAGGTAAGAGTCCTCCACCCTCTGATCTCCAGGTAAGAGTCCTCCACCCTCTGATCTCCAGGTAAGAGTCCTCCACCCTCCGACTCCAGTAGGTCCCCCCCTCTCCGCAGTCTCCTCAGGTAAGAGTCCTCCACCTCCTGCTCTCCAGTAAGAGTCCTCCCCTCAGCACCCCCCCCTGTGACTTCGAGGAAGATCCCCAACCCTCCCACAGATCTTACTCTTTCCACACTCGGATCTCCTCTCTCAGCAGGGAGATGAAAACTCGGTTTCGTCTCTCAGATCTGGGAATATATCGCAGCAGAATAGGTGAGTCGCTTCCTTAATGAAGGTCTGCTGCAGATTTGCAGCTTTTTATGGAAAGAAAACTCTCTGACCTTTAAGAATGTGGTAATTGTTCCGGATCATCAGGGCTCTGCTCCATCACAAAACCATTTAACAAAATTATGTGCCCGGAGCCGCAGCCCCTCAATCATCCCCAGTCACTATATTATCCATGTCAGTAAATAAGACGACGATCCAACATCTCACCTGCTACTACCTGCCACAAGGGAACAAAGATCCACAGAATGTTCTAGGAAGCTACAATATTAGTGTATAAGGAATCATCACTATATAACAGAAACGGGATAGATAAGATCAGATAGATAATTGAGAGTAGATAGGACGATAGATAGACGGATACCTAGCAATAGAGCAATAGATAGAAATGAGCAGGCAATTAGAATAGCATAAGATAGATAGGAGATAGATATAGAATTAGGAGATAGTTTGTAATAAAGACAGATAATAGTATAGTTGAGATGATGATAGATAGAGAATGTGCGATAATATGATATAAGATATGAGATACACTAGATAGATGATGATAGATTAGTGATGATCGCATAGATCGATAGACAGTGAGATGAATGAAGATGACAGGAGAGAGATGATGGAGATATTTTAGATTAGAATACGATAATAGAAGAATATATAGATATTAGATAGATAGGAGATGATAGATAGATCGATGATAGTAGACAGGAGATATATATATATATAGATAGATAGATGATATATAGATAGATAGATAGGAGATAGACTAAGATCGGAGATAGTTGATAGACTAAGATAGATATAATATTAGAAAAATATGAGATTGACGGATAGTATCAGAAGATAGACAGGAGATGATAGATAGATCAGATAGAAGAGATTATATCGCATAGATAGCTCGATCGCTAGATATGCGATAGATCGATCGATAAATAGCATATATGAGTACGGATCTGACTAGATCTTGTTTTCGCTACGCTAGCTCGCTCGCTCGCTCTGCGCTCGCTCGCTCTGAGCTCGGATCGATAGATCGATCTACGCTCGCTCGATCGCTACTGAATAGATCGCCGAATAGATAGATAGACATGAGATAGATTACGATATGTCACGCCTAATAACATAGATTGGAGATATCTTTAGACATCGAATTATAGACTCAATGTACGATCGCATACGATAGATACACATGATTTGAGATACGATAGATAGATAGATAGATGATAGATAGGTAGATAGATCGATCGATCTGAGATCGATACGATATGACATCGATAATTGCCGCACATAATAGATAGATAGATAGATTAAAGGAGATAGAATAATAGATAGATATGAGATAGATAGATAGATAGATAGATAGATAGATAGATAGATATGAGATAGATAGATAGATAGATAGGAGATAGATAGATATGAGATAGATAGATAGATAGATATGAGATAGATAGATATTGTAGACGGTCAGCTTATAATTTCCATCTTCCGTGTGATCTCCTGGGAGGTGGATAATGAGGCGCAGAGGTGTTATTTCCATTAGAAGATATTAGGATGAGACTCGGACGGTCGTGGCGGTGACATGGAGATGGATCGGTTCCCGAGTTCGCCGCGGTTATAATTACCGGATCCGGCCTTTATATTCTCCCTGCATCAGCAGTTATGAGCTGACATGACTTAAAGGGGCCTCTCACCTTTCTATGTCATCCAATGTTATCGAAGGAATCTGTTATTAATTATCATTTAATCAATTCCGATACCGGAAAATAACATTGTCACTGCTGTGTAGCTCCTTGGTCACCATCATCTTCACTACAACAGCACAAGACCAATCAGCAAGCAGAGTGACCCCACATACCATCACAGGGAGATAAAATATAGCACAATAACAGCTAAATAATAACTCTCTGGGGGTTATTTAATAAGGGCCCAATTCGCGTTTTCCTGACGTGTTACCCGAATATTTCCGATTTGCGCCGAATGGATGGGTAAGTAAATCTGCCCCTCTGAGTACAGATCATGTAGTAGATGTGACCTGCAGTCCTATGTAACACCACAGATAACACAGTGATATCTCTGAGTACAGATCATGTAGTAGATGTGTCCTGCAGTCCTATGTAACACCACAGATAACACAGGGATAGCTCTCTGAGTACAGATCATGTAGTAGATGTGTCCTGCAGTCCTATGTAACACCGAAGATAACACAGTGATATCTCTGAGTAGTGATCATGTAGTAGATGTGTCCTGCAGTCCTATGTAACACCACAGATAACACAGTGATATCTCTGAGTACAGATCATGTAGTAGATGTGTCCTGCAGTCCTATGTAACACCACAGATAACACAGTGATATCTCTGAGTACAGATCATGTAGTAGATGTGTCCTGCAGTCCTATGTAACACCACAGATACCACCGTACAGATCATGTAGTAGATGTGTCCAGCAGTCCTATGTAACATCATAGATAACACACTTTGCTGCTTCCATGAGAAGGGAGAGATGAGACTCTGCCTGCTATAATCTCACAGTGGGAGAGGGGAAATATTCCTGCATTAGTGTAACAGGATGTGAAGCAGGGGCTCTGGTAACACCCACCAGAGCACTCTAGGCTCATTATAATGTCCCTGGTTTATCAGGATGGATTCTAAAGATTTCCTTTAAAATTCATTAAAAAATGCAGATTTTTTTTAAAGTAGATGTCTTGCGAATCCAGAGAGAAAAAGCCAAAGAGTCGATAAAGAGGAGCAAAATTCAAGAGAATTCTACCGAATATCCATAGAGATTTTTTAAAATCAATCCTGTAATATAGTAGTTATATTCCTGTACATAGGGGGCAGTATTATAGTAGTTATATTCTTGTACATAGGGGGGCAGTATTATAGTAGTTATATTCATGTACATAGG
>WNYA01000412.1:0-47450 GCA_019512145.1 Engystomops pustulosus
CGTGCTGGAATGAAAATCAGACAACCTCTAAAGTGCAAGTGCTACCAGTGTGACAACTGTATCTGCCCCACTACTGAATGTATATAAGAAAATAAAAGAATGTAGAGAAAACATGAGAAAAGTGCTTAGTGCAAGTGGGATCAAGTAAAGGATCTTACAGCGTGTAAGATGCAGAGATTCACTCCTGTATGATGAGTGGAGCATTGGGAGCGAGGCGGGACTAGAGGTACACGGCTCCCCACGCGTTTTTATTTTTTCATTCTCTTATATACATTTTTCATTCAGTAGTGGGGCAGATACAGTTGTCATATTGGTAGCACTTGCACTTTAGAGGTTGTCTGATTTTCATTCCAGCACGATCTTGGGGCTGTATGTTGCCCACTACTTTTCACACTCCTTTCCTCTACAGGAATGAGAGTGGAAAGATTTTGCTTGTACCGTGGGTCCAGGAGAGTGAATACCCAGTAATCAGTGCTGGAAAAAATTCTTCGAACGCTAGGGTCACGGGATAGGCAGCCTACCATGAAATCTGCCATATGCGCCAGAGTCCCAACGTGCAAGAATTCACTCACCTCCCCTCCTCCTCCTCCAACTCCTCTTCTTCTGCCACTACACGCTGAACAGTGAAGGACTGAGCAATGCTCCCCTCTTCTGTCTCGCCAACATTCTCCTCCTCTTCCTCCTCATCCTCCTCCGATACGCGCTGAGAAACAGACCTGAGGGTGCTGTGGCTATCAACAAGGGAATCTTCTTCCCCCGTCTCTTGTGACGAGCTCAAAGCATCCGACTTCATGCTGACCAGAGAGTTTTTCAACAGGCCATGCAGCGGGATGGTGAGGCTGATGATGGCGGCATCGCCACTGACCATCTGTGTTGACTCCTCAAAGTTACTCAGCACCTGACAGATATCAGACATCCACGTCCACTCCTCATTGTAGACTTGAGGAAGCTGACTGACCTGACTACCAGTCAATGGCTCTGCGCTGCTGGTAAACTCTGGATAACATCGTTAACACGTCGCACAACAGTCGATGAGTGGGCAGTTGGAGGCAGCGCTGCTCTAAAAGTGGCACAAATGTGCACATGTGTCAGTCTGCCGAGTTGCAGAGCCGCCACCAGGTTACGGCCGTTGTCACACACAACCATGCCTGGCTTTAGGTTCAGTGGAGCCAGCCACAGATCAGTCTGCGCCTTGATGACCTGTAATAGCTCTTGGGCGGTGTGCCTTTTATCGCCTAGGCTCAGGAGTTTGAGCACTGCCTGCTGTCGCTTAGCGATGGCACTGCTGCTGTGCCTAGAGCTACCGACTGATGGCGCCATGCCCACAGATGGTAATTCGAAGGAGGCATAGTAGGCCTGAGAGACCTGTACCGAGGTAGGCCCCGCAATACTCGGCGTCGATATATATTGGCCCTGCCCGGCAGCACTCGTCCACGTGTCCGTGGTCAGGTGAACCTTGTCAGAAACGGCATTGGTCAGGGCACGGTTGATGTTGTCTGACACGTGCTGGTGCAGGGCTAGGACGGCAGATCGGGAAAAGTAGTGGCGGCTGGGGACCGAATACTGAGGAGCAGCCGCTGCCATGAGGTTGCAAAAGGCCTCGGTCTCTACTAGCCTATAGGGCAGCATCTCCAGGCTGAGTAATTGGAGATGTGGACGTTGAGGGCTTGGGCGTGTGGGTGGGTTGCACTGTATTTCCTCTTGCGCTCCCGCCTCTGGGGTATAAAGAGCTGGACGCTGTGCATGGAGAAATTGGTGGACGCTGTGGAGGATCGTGGAGGCGAAGGTGTGGTTTTCGCCCAGGAGGTGTTAGTGCCGGGGTCCTGGGCAGGGGGCTGTCTAGCAGAGGCAGCAAATGACACAGGGGAAGGAGCAGTGGTGGACCCGGCCGGAGGTGAACGGCCTTGGTTCCATTGAGTGGGGTGTTTAGCATTCATATGCCTGCGCATACTAGTGGTGGTTAAGCTAGTAGTGGTAGAACCCCTGCTGATCCTGGTGTGGCACAGGTTGCACACCACAGTCCGTCGGTCATCCGGTGTTTCTTTAAAGAACCTCCAGACTTCAGAAAATCTAGCCCTCGCCACGGAAGCTTCACTATGTGAAACATTTGGCGCTGCTGCACCAGCTCTGGCCCTGCCTCTCCGTCTGGCCCCACCACTGCCTCTTCCAACCTGTTCTGGTATAGGACTCACCTCTGTCTCACAAGCACTGTGTTCACCCGGCCTATCAACCCAGCTTTCGTCTGTTACCTCATCATCCTCCGATCCCTCAGTCTGCTCCCCCCTCGAACTTCTTGCCCCCTTGAGACATGAAGCTAGGGAGTGTAGCTCTGCGGCGTTCCCCTGCTCCCTCATCAGCAGGTGGTGTCTCACCCCGCCCAGGACCACGGCCTCTGACCCCTGCAGTAGTTGAACGCCCACGCCCTCGTTCTCTACCCCTAGCCCTCGGGTTCAACATTTTCAAAATTAAAGTCTATTATATAGACAAAACTGACGTCGATAGCAGTGGTTGGCTGGCCAGATCAGGTGACCACTGCTATCGACGTGTAAGGGTACCACGTCATGCTGGGTGGAGTGCAGAGTCTCCTGGCTTGTGATTGGCTCTGTTTCTGGCCGCCAAAAAGCAAAACGGCGGGAGCTGCCATTTTCTCGAGCGGGCGAAATATTCGTCCTTGCACCGAGCAGTTTCGAGTACGCTAATGCTCGAACCAGCATCAAGCTCGGACGAGTATGTTCGCCCATCTCTAGTCATTAACCCCTTCTTCTCTTAATCCTTGTGGGTCATTAACCCCTTCCTCTCTTCATCCTTGTGGGTCATTAACCCCTTCTTCTCTTCACCCTTGTGGGTCATTAACCCCTTCTTCTCTGCATCCTTGTGGGTCATTAACCCCTTCTTCTCTCCATAGGTGGAAAGTATATGTACAAATGTCAATAAATATTTAGTAAATCCTTCCTCTAGGGGCACGATAATTCAATGTTAGAATCCAATTTGCTTCTCTAGAGTTTTTTCCTCCAAGCCCCTCCTCTTTTAGGCTTGTCTACTCATTCAATGGGGATAACATGTAGGGAAGCCATGTTTCCTGAATGAATTTCCTGGAAATGAGTGGAATTAGTAGTGGAAAGGGTACAGGTAGGTGACATAGCTGCAATGTCTTCTGCTATTCGGACCTTCAGTTTGCGTATAGAGCCCCCTATGTTCTGTACATTGCAATTGTTTCTGAGATACATTTGTATCTCAGAATGTTTCCTACTCTCTATTTACTTGCATACATTACATTACATCTCGTCCCTGCACATTTGTAGCTTCCCTCCGTATGTAGCCATGTTTTACTCATATTTTTGTACAAATTGGTTGGGCGCTAAGATGGAAACGATGGTTCTGGCTTTTTTGGAAACAAAACAACACCCATTTTACAATATATCAGATAGTTGCTTATCCAGATGTTTTTTGATGATTCTCAGGATGCCGTTGTATTGTCTTTTATAGAATGCGCTGATAGTGACAACGTTACAGTATGTTTTAACTCTTCACGTTTATTCATACGTAGCATTTGTGTCCTTGGTTTGTCCATGACCCCTGTGTAAGTTCTGGTGACATCATGTTTATTATAACCTCTATCAGACGTATATTTGGAGGTTTTGTTATACATGGCATTTGTGGTACAGATTCTTCTATCCCTATAAATTCCCCTTTTGGCAGATTTTGTATTCCATGGGGAGGGTGACATGACGTGGCATGAAGTAAGGTCATACATGTCATTAGTTTTCTGTAGACATTGCTTTCTAATTTACATGTGGTAATATATCCTGCCAATAGTAGCTCCAGGAAAGGAATTTTCTTCTGAGAATATGGGGCAGATTTACTTACCCGGTTCTGTTGTGATCCCGCGGTGCGTTGTCCGGCGAGGATTGGGGTCTGCCGCGATTCACAAAGATCGTGCGTCTGAGATCCTGCATGTGTCGCCTCTGTAGGTCCACCGGAAGTCTTGCGACACATTTCTAAATGTGAAATCCAGCACGTTGTCCGAATCCATCAGGTTGTCTGACGACACTGAGCTCTCTGGGCCAATGGCTGCAGCATTGTGTCCAGCCCGGCAGACGTTCTCTAAAGGAGAGAATAAACCCCTGAGATAATGGGGCGAAAAGGAGGTGGGAAGAAAGGTTTATGCGTTTTAGGGCGTGCATAAAATATTGGAGTTTCCGGGAGAGCAGGTATTAGATATTCCCCTTTTGGTAAGTATATTTAGGGTAACGGCCTCTGTGACAAGTCTAGACAATGTTTTGTATGTCAATCTCTTTCTAGTATAGGCTTCTATCTAATATCACCATAGACCCGCCCTTGTACCAATCCGAATCTGAAGACTTGAAACGCGTCAGTTTTTCTATTTTGTATAATGAATAAGTGAAGCTGTTTGTAATCAGATGCAAATAAATTCTATGTTTTTAAGTTGATAAGAAAATAACCTTTTTTTCTGGATGGATATGAATCAAGTGCTGCGTCCTTTGTTATATTTATTAATATATTTTTCTATGTCCGCAATCTGCTGCTGTGATGGCTGTAATACATAGACGCATAAGGGCAGATTTATCAAGCTCTCTAAAAGTAATGATCCCCCCAAGGCAACCAATCACTGCTCCCCTTTAAAATATTAGACAGCTTGATAAATCTGCCCTGGAGATGTTATTCTCAGGATAAGATTCTTCTATTCACAGCAGGGAAATAGTTTCTCAAAAACACAGAAATAAAAGGTTAAATGGAGCAAGAAGAAACAATTCCATTGTCTCCAGTTATATCCCAAGAAACCTTAGTCACTGACATGAAGCACATTTGTATGAAGGGAAAGCTGTCACCACAGACCTAATTTTCACTAAAGATTTATATTATATTTCACTATATTTATAGTTAGTCCTCACCCATGCCCCCAGTCAATGGGAGACTCGAGCATTTTTCAAGGGGACCAAGGCTCTGCACGGCGAAGCTTGGCCAAACACCTGGAAACCTCAGAAAATGATGGAAACACCACGGAAATGGACAGGAAACAGCAGGGGCAGCATGCATGGATGCCTCTGAGGCTGCCTAATCGCACCATTATGCCAAAACTATGGGCAACAGCATGGCCATGACAGAGTGACCGAATGAGGCTAGATAGCATCTAAAACATCCAATGATTGACCCTGACACTATAGGGGACGGCATGCGGAGGCAGCGGCAGCAGCGGCAGGCTAGAGAGTGGCATGGCGACATACGAAAAAGCAGACTGTGCCTAATTCAATCAAACCCCTAATAAATTGTCCCACTTAGGTGTTTGAGATGGATATGTGTGTCACTAAGAGCTAAACAGAATGTTCGCAAGACTGCCTGCAAATTCGTCACAATGTGGTACTAGCTGCACTACTAGTGCCAGCAAGGCCAGCCACAAGCAAATCAACAAAAAATAAAATATATAACGCTATTGTAGCGCTAAGAAGGCCTGTTGGGTTCTCGTATGGCTAGTTTGTAGCCTACACTGACAGAACACAACTGGATTTTGTGCTGTGCCTGATGACTTTGAGTTATAAAAATAAATAAAAGGAAAAAAAAAAGGAAAAAGCAGACTGTGCCTAATTCAATCAAACCCCTAATAAATTGTCGTTTCACCAGATACATAATGGAACTCGGCCCATTATGTATCTGGTGAAACACCCGAAAATTCTGCCTGACACAGCTCGTTTGATAAGGGGAGGATGTATGGAGGCAGTAAGGTAGTAGTAGATTAAAGGTGCTGCAGTTAAAACTATGTTAGTTGGATCTATTGCACTGTATTTCCTCTTGCGTCTGGGGTATAGAGAGCTGGACGCTGCGCATGGAGACATTGGTGGACGCTGTGGAGGATCGTGGAGGCGAAGGTGTGGTTTTCCCCCGGGAGGTGTTTGTGCCGGGGTCCTGGGCAGGGGGCTGACTAGCAGAGGCAGAAAATGACACAGGGGAAGGAGCAGTGGTGGACGGCCTTGGTTCCATTGAGTTGGGTGTTTAGCATTCATATGCCTGCGCATACTGGTGGTGGTTAAGCTAGTAGTGGTGGAACCCCTGCTGATCCTGGTGTGGCACAAGTTTCACACCACAGTCCATCGGTCAGCCGGTGTTTCTTTAAAGAACCTCCAGACTTCAGAATATCTAGCCCTCACCACGGAAGCTTCACTACGTGAAACATTTGTCACCTCATCATCCTCCGATCCCTCACTCTGCTCCCCCTTCGGACTTCCTGCCCTGAAAACAACTTCACCACTGTCTGACAACCGTGTCTCCTCATCGTCCGACACCTCTTTAAACACTTCTTCCACTACGTCAAGAAGGTCATCATGACCCACAGACTGGGACCGTTGGAAAACCTGGGCATCGGGAAAGAGCTCAGCAGCAACCGGACAAGTGGTTTGTGACTCTGGGAAGGGTGCAGAAAACAGTTCCTCAGAGTATGCCGGTTCAAATGCCAAATTTTGCTGGGAGGGTTCAGAGGCTGAGGTGGAGGAGCTGGAGGAGTGCTCACTTGGGTAACATGGGTGGACTGCGTGGAAGACTGACTGGTGGACAAATGGCTAGAAGCATTGTCCACAATCCACGTCATCACCTGCTCGCAATGTTCTGGCCTCAACAGTGCTCTACCACGAGTCCCAGTTACTTGAGACATGAAGCTAGGGAGTGTAGCTCTGCGGCGTTCCCCTGCTCCCTCATCAGCAGGTGGTGTCTCACCCCGCCCAGGACCACGGCCTCTGACCCCTGCAGTAGTTGGACAGTAGTAGACCTCGCCCTCGTCCTCTACCCCTAGCCCTCGGGTTCAACATTTTCACAATTAAAGTCTATTATATAGACAAAACAGAATTATAAACTGTAAATTTTTTTTGTGCTTTTTTATTTTTTTGTGGTTTTTTTGTGTGTTTTTTTATTTTTTTATAGAACAAAACGTGCAGAAGAAATCACACAGCAACCACAGAAGATGATGATTGCTATGGCTAGTTTCTAACCTACACTGACAGCAGACAACAGGATTTTGTGCTGTGCCTGTGACTTTCAGTTTTGAAAAAAAAAAAAAATAGGCAGACTGTGCCTATTTCAATCAAACCCCTAATAAATTGTCCCACTTAGGTGTTTGAGATGGATATGTGTGTCACTAAGAGCTAAAATTTGTCACAATATGGTACTAGCTGCACTACTAGTGCCAGCAAGCCCAGCCACAAGCAAATAAAAAAAAATATATATATATATAACGCTATTGTAGCCCTAAGAAGGGCTATTGGGTTCTTGTAGAATCACTCCTGCCTAACACTATTCTAATAGAACACCCTAACGCTTTCCCTGACCAGCAGCAGCTCTCTCCCTAACGGCATCCAGACAGAGAATGATCCGAGCAGCGCGGACAGGGGCTAGTCTATTCCAGGGTCACCTGATCAGGCCAGCCAACCACTGCTAACGACGTGTAAGGTTACCACGTCATGCTGGGTGGTGTGCAGAGTCTCCTGGCTTGTGATTGGCTCTGTTTCTGGCTGCCAAAAATCTAAATGCCGCGAGATGAGATTTTCTCGAGTCAGACAAGTATGTTCGCTCATCTCTAATGTAGATTATTACAGTCACAGTGCCTGGATCAATCTGAGTAGCTGCTCCTGGTTTATTATGCTGCATTTTCATGGTAGATTTCCTTTCATTCCTGTAAAAACAGAGGTTGTATACCACCGGGCCATTGATTTTTCTACAAAAAAAAAAAACAAAAAAAGCACAGTGTAACAGTAGTAGAGTCTAGTGATAGTAATATAAACCAATATAGCCAGCAAAAAGCCTCTTAGTAATGAACAACAAAATACCAAAAAGGAGAAAACAAGAGTAAAATACAAGGCTTCAATACAACAACATGAAGATGAAAATCTTTATTAGTGGACAACAATAAAAATTTATAAAATAGACTGAGAAGCATCTCAGAATGGATACAAGAAAGCACGCCAGGTAATACGTCCTAAGATACATAAACTAAATATACAATATGCAGTATAAGAGACCCAGGAATATGGTAAACAGTACTATACAGAAGTAGCAGTAAAATAATAATGATATAGAGCCCTTATATAACTGACAGGTATCCTGTAGTAATGACAGGAGTCACAAAAGCTAAATCACAGACAGTGATGAACAGATGTAAGTAATACAGACTAAGTGAAAGCTAGTGCGACCAGGAGGACATGATATTACCTGGCGTGTACCCCGACGCTCGTTTCAATCACAGCAGGTCTTTGAGAAGTGGCCCGCCCCTATATTGACGTGACAGCAGAATGCATAGCGGGTCGATAAGATAAACATAGGAATATATGAAGAATATGTGCAAACACTGAAATAGCATAATAAAGTACCATATCATATTTGTCTATTTTAGAGGATTTAACCCCTTAAGGACCCATGGTGATTGCACCTTAAAGGACACCTGTCATCAGGTCTGTGTCACTAGTCCTGTCACTACTACCTGTTGGAGCAGCTCACAAGGATCCCATCCCAGCCTTTATCTAGTTATTTCATAAATTATTCATTGTAAAATCATCTATTCTTTATCATATAAATGAGGTTGGTCACATGGTCAGAGGCAGTGATGTCTCCCCTGTTACCCCTCCCCTCTCCTCCCCCTGCTCATGTCTGTGTGTAATGTATAGTAAATGCTGCATCCTCCTAATATACAGGTGAGAGACACAGACATCAGCTACACATGAATCTGACATGTTCTGCTGTAACATGGCTGCCTGGAGCTGCTGTATCTCTCCTAAACACACACACACAGGCTGCAGGGGGCGTGGCCACCAGCACCAGGAAGCACATCATTATACAGGCTCACATCATTATACAGGCTGTCAGTCATGCACTGTGGGTGTGGCTGTACCTCCCACTCATGAATAGAGTGGACAGCTTGAATATGCTAAAAAAAAAAAAAAAAGCAGACTGTGCCTAATTCAATCAAACCCCTAATAAATTGTCCCACTTAGGTGTTTTAGATGGATATGTGTCACTAAAAGCTAAACAGAACGCTCCCAAGACTCCCTGCAAATTCGTCACAATATGGTACTAGCTGCACTACTAGTGCCAGCAAGGCCAGCCACAAGCAAATCAACAAAATATAAAATATATAACGCTATTGTAGCGCTAAGAAGGCCTGTTGGGTTCTCGTATGGCTAGTTTCTAGCCTAAACTGACAGCACACAACTGGATTTTGTGCTGTGCCTGATGACTTTTAGTTTTGAAAAAAAAAAAAATCGGCAGACTGTGCCTAATTCAATCAAACCCCTAATAAATTGTCCCACTTAGGTGTTTGAGATGGATATGTGTGTCACTAAGAGCTAAATAGAACGTTCGCAAGTCTCCCTGCAAAATCGTCCCAATATGGTACTAGCTGCACTACTAGTGCCAGCAAGCCCAGCCACAAGCAAATAAAAAAAATAAAATATAATGCTATTGTAGCCCTAACAAGGGCTGTTGGGTTCTTGTAGAATCACTCCTGCCTAACACTAATCTAATAGAACACCCTAACGCTATCCCTGACCAGCAGCAGCTCTCTCCCTAATGGCATCCAGACAGAGAATGATTCGAGCAGCGCGGGCAGGGGCTAGTCTATTCCAGGGTTACCTGATCAGGCCAGCCAACCACTGCTATCGACGGGTAAGTGTAGCACGTCATGCTGGGTGGAGTGCAGAGTCTCCTGGCTTGTGATTGGCTCTGTTTCTGGCCGCCAAAAATCAAAACGGCGGGAGATGCCATTTTCTCGAGCTGGAGAAATATCCGTCCGAGCAACTAGCAGTTTCGAGTACGCTAATGCTCGAACAAGCATCAAGCTCGGACGAGTGTGTTCGCTCATCTCTAGCTACCATGTTTATATAGGTTGGACCAGCATCAATAACATGTATAGCATTTCCTGTGGATATGCCCTAAATGGTTGTGATGAGAATAACCCTTGAATATGATAATGATACCTATTAAGGGGGTTCTCCCAGGCAAAACACATCTGTACCCACAGGATGGAACACAATAATGCTGGGATTGCAACTCATAGAAACCATGACCTCAATGACATTTCCAGCAATTTGGAAAAAAGGAAACAAAAAATTGCAAAGCATATATAAAGTTATATTAAAATTACAATATTAAAAGTTTAAGTATTGACTTACAAAGGCTCTCTTTAAACCTTTCTCTCTGAACTTAACCTCAACATAAAAGGGAATCAGGTTTAATATTTCGCTACTGGTGAGAATATTTCTGTAACAGGGCCTTCTAGTTTGGGGAATATTACCAAACGATGTATTACATGAACAACCAAATTTGGATATGCATACAGTAGCTACCATCCAATAACAGGTCCAAATTTGAACGGTTGCGTTCATGTGCATCAGCTGACTACAAGGTGGCTTATTTTTTAAAACAAGTTCCCCAATGGCCTCATAGAAGTACAGTACGTTAAAGGAACAGTACCATCAAAATCAAGCATGATAAACCAAGGACACTTACCCATAGTTCCATCTTCTTATATTTGTTATCTATTGCCTCCTTCCTTCTAAAATCAACTTTTACTATTATGCAAATAAGTCAGAAGTGTTCTGTGGGGTGTTATCAGAGTGTTTCAAAGGCTGTTACACTGAGAAGGAGCATAAGTCTCCCTTCCTCCTGCTCTCTCAACAATTCCCCCTCACTCTTTCTGCTTTAATATCACAGTAGCAGGGGAAGTTTCAGCAGACAGTGGGGGTGGAAAAGTGCTCCTTCCCAGTATATAAAAATGGAAAAGTCCATCAAGCCCAACCTTTAAGAATTCAACAAATGTTTTTTCCACATAACCCATGATATTTTTGCTCTCCAGAAAGTCATCCAGGCCTCTCTTGAACATGTACACAGAGTCCGCCATAACAACCTCCTGTGGCAGAGACTTCTATACGCTCATTGCTCTTAAAGTAAAGAGCCTTTGTCTATGGTAGACCCACCTCTTTTCTAGGCATAGAGGATGCCCCCTTGTCCTGGTCACAGGCCTAGGTATAAATCTTTGGCCTTGGTATTATCTTTAGAGAGATCCTTGTACTACCCATTCAGATATTTGTACATTATAATGAGGTCTCCTCCAGCTGTTTTTTTTTTCTTAACTGAATAATCCCAAATTTTGTAATCTGTCATTGTATACTCAATTCCCCTAATAATCTTGGTTTCCGACTTCATGCTGAACAGAGAGTTTTTCAACAGGCCAAGCAGCGGGATGGTGAGGCTGATGATGACGGTATCACCACCGACCATCTGTGTTGACTCCTCAAAGTAACTCAGCACCTGACAGATATCAGACATTCATGTCCACTCCTCATTGTAGGCTTGAGGAAGCTGACTGACCTGACTACCAGTTCTGGTGGAAGTTGACATCTGGCAATCGACAATCGCTCTGCGCTGCTGGTAAACTCTGGATAACATGGTTAATGTGGAATTCCACCTCGTGGGCACATCGCACAACAGTTGGTGAGCGGGCAGTTGGAGGCGGTGCTGCGCTGCCCTGAGAGTGGCAGCATCTGTGGTCGACTTTCTGAAAATCGCGCACAGATGTGGCGCACCTTCGTGAGCAAATCAGACAGATTGGGGTATGTCTTGAGGAACCACTGAACTATTAGATATAACACATGGGCCAGGCATGGCACATGTGTCAGTCTGCCGAGTTGCAGAGCCGCCACCAGGTTACGGCCATTGTCACACACAACCATGCCTGGCTGTAGGTTCAGCGGTGCCAGCCACAGATCGGTGTGCGCCGTGATGCCCTGTAATAGCTCTTGGGCGGTATGCCTTTTATCGCTTAGGCTAGAGCTACTGACTGATAGCGCCATGCCCACGGATGGTAATTCAGAGGAGGAGGTGGAGGAGGGGTGGCAGGAGGAGGAGGCATAGTAGGTCTGAGAGAACGTGACCGAGGTAGGCCCCTCAATCCTCGACGTCGGCAGTATATAAGCGGCCCCAGGGTCATACTCAGTCCCAGTCTCCACCAAGTTAACCCAATGTGCCGTCAGTGATACACAGTGGCCCTGCCCAGCAGCACTCGTCCACGTGTCCGTGGTTAGGTGGACCTTGTCAGAAACGGCGTTGGTCAGGGCACGGGTGATGTTGTCTGACATGTGCTGGTGCAAGGCTGGGAGAGTACATCGGGAAAAGTAGTGGTGGCTGGGGACAGAATACTGAGGGGCGGCCGCCGCCATGAGGTTGCGGAAGGCCTCGGTCTCTACCAGCCTATAGGGCAGCATTTCCAGGCTCAGTAATTTGGAGATGTGGACGTTGAGAGCTTGGGCGTGTGGGTGGTTGGAACTGTATTTCCTCTTGCGCTGCAGCGTCTGGGGTTAGACAGCTGAACGCTGCGCATGGAGACATTGGTGGACGATGTGGAGGATTGTGGAGGCGAAGGTGTGGTTTTCGCCCGGGAGGTGTTTGTGCCAGGGTCCTGGGCAGGGGGATGACTAGCAGAGGCAGAAAATGACACAGGGGAAGGAGCAGTGGTGTGCCCGGCCAGAGGTGAACGGCCTTGGTTCCATTGAGTGGGGTGTTTAGCAATTATATGCCTGCGCATACTGCTGGTGGTTAACCTAGTAGTGGTGCAACCCCTGCTGTTCCTGGTGTGGCACAGGTTTCCACGTGAGCATCACTACGTGAAACATTTGGCACTGATGCACCAGCTCTGGCCCTGCCTCTGCGTCTGGCCCCACCACTGCCTTTTCCAACCTGTTCTGGTATAGGACTCGCCTCCGTCTCAGAAGCACTGTCTTCACCTGGCCTATCAACCCAGCTTGGGTTTGTCACCTCATCATCCTCTAATCCCTCAGTCTGCTCCCCCCTCGGACTTGCTGACCTGACAACAACTTCACCACTGTCTAACAACTGTGTCTCCTCATTGTCCGACACCTCTTTACACACTTCTTCCACTACGTCAACAATGTCATCATCAGCCATAGACTGCGACCGGTGGAAAACCTGGGCATTGGAAAAGAGCTCAGCAGCAACCGGACATGTGGTTTGGGACTCTGGGATGGGTCCAGAAAACAGTTCCTCAGAGTATGTCAGCTCAAATGCCAAATTTTCCTGGGAGGGGGCAGGCTGGGGGGAAGGAGGTTGAAGTGGAGGAGCTGGAGGAGTGCTCACTTGGGTGGATAACATGGGTGGACTGCGTGGAAGACTGACTGCTGGACAAATCACTTGAAGCATTGTCCGCAATCCATGACATCACCTGTTTGCACTGTTCTGGCCTCAACAGTGCTCTACCATGAGTCCCAGTAAGTTGACACATGAAGCTAGGGAATGTAGTTCTGCGCCGTTCCCCTGCTCCCTCATCAGCAGGTGGTGTCTCACCCCGCCCAGGACCACGGCTTCTGACCCCTGCAGTAATTGGATGCCCAGGCCCTCGTCCTCTACCCCTAGCCCTCGGGTTCAACATTTTAAAAATTAAAGTCTATTTTATAGACAAAACGGAAACATAAACTGTAATTTTTTTTTTGTTTTTTTGTGTTTTTTTTTTTTTATAGAGCAAAACGAGCAGAAGAAATCAGACAGCAACCACAGAAGATGATTGCTATGGCTAGTTTCTAACCTACTTTAGTTTCTAAGCCTGTGACTTTCACTTTTGAAAAAAAAATAAAAAATCGGCATACTGTGGCTAATTCAATCAAACCCCTAATAAATTGTCCCACTTAGCTGTTTGAGATGGATATGTGTGTCACTAAGAGCTAAATAGAATGTTTAGAAGTCTCCCTGCAATTTGGTCACAATATGGTACTAGCTGCACTACCAGTAAAACTGCCACATGCAAAAAAAAAATTAAATAAAATATAACGCTATTCTAGCCCTAAGAAGGGCTGTTGGGTTCTTGTAGAATCACTCCTGCCTAACACTATTCTAATATAACACCCTAACGCTTTCCCTGACCAGCAGCAGCTCTCTCCCTAGCGGCATCCAGACACAGAATGATCCGAGCAGCGCGGGCAGGGGCTAGTCTATTCCAGGGTCACCTGATCTGGCCAGCCAACCACTGCTATCGACGAGTAAGGGTACAACGTCATGCTGGGTGGAGTGCAGAGTCTCCTGGCTTGTGATTGGCTCTGTTTCTGGCCGCCAAAATTCTAAACGCCGCAAGATGCCATTTTCTCGAGCTGGCGAAATACTCGTCCGAGCACCGAGTAGTTGCGAGTACCCTAATGCTCAAACGAGCATCAAGCTCGGACAAGTATGTTTGCTCATCTCTAGTCCTTAAGCATGTAAAATGATTAACAGTGAGAGGCTGGTTCTTGATGCAGGAGTTTTTGGTTTTGAAGATTATATTATTTTCATAAAATACATTAATAAAACGTGACAATTACAATTCCCTGTATGGAACGTTTAGGCTCGTTTACTGGATAGTTAGTGGAAACATTAACGAACCTCAGGGGGTGACTGTGTGTTACTCCATGCTTTATAAGCTTCCAGTAGGTATAGACATCGTGGCCTACCGGTGCTGTACGAGGCTCTGTGCCACATGATGTATCTATACTATTATATATACAATACAATCATCCATAACTGTTTCTTACCATCTTTATATCAGCACTAGCAATGTGCGGCTCCATGCTGATATGTCGTCTTAGAAGACTTTTTATTGTATTCTTGAATGTTTTGTGTGTTGTAGAAAATTCCGGTTTTCTAGACTAAGATTTGAGAATGTTCTTGATCCTTTTCCTGTTGGTTCTCCTGATGAACGTTGGACTCTTGTGTGGATTTTGTTAATAGATTTGGGCTTGATGTCATGATAGAGGCACAGCTTGATGAGGTTTAGTAATTCTAAGTTCATACTAATGTTTTTACATTTTTACATTATTGCTTGTATCTAGTTTTTCTCGTTTTTAACCTCGTTTTTGGCCTTTACTTTTCTTCCCTGTGGCTGGGGATTTGCTTTGAAGAGTAACTTTTTCTTGTGGGAAAATTTCTAATTCTTCCAGCACTTCACAAATTATGCAGTAGAAGATTGTTGATATCTGTGACTAATGAGCAGCTCAATTATTTGGATTCTCTAAAAGGTAGACATTTTTTAAAGTATGTATACATTACTAATACTGCTAATACTGCTATAACTACTACTGTTAGTAATGCTAAGGTTACTTCTACAATGTTACTAATCTGACAAACAAGCAGAAAAATTGGGTTCCTGGAACTAGCGATCAACATAAGATCAATGACACTTTGATTTTTAACCCCTTTAAGGACGCAGCCAGTTTGCACATTAAGGCTCAGCCACATTTTCTGTAATCTGACATGTGTCACTTTATAGGGTTATAACTTTTAAGCTTTTAAAATTTTAACTTACCAAAGTGATTTTGAGATTTTTTTTCTTTCCTGACATGTTGTACTTCATATCTTTGGTAAATTTTGGTTGATGTCACATTTATTTATTTAAAAAAAACAAATTTTTTTTTAAAAACTCACCATTTTTAAAATTCTAAATTATCTCGTTTTCAGACAGATAGTTTTACCACCCAAATTAGTTCCTAACTAACGTTTCCCATATGTCTGCTTTATGTTTTAAAGTGTCTGGATACTTTACTTTACATCTTTTACAATGCGTGTTAACCCTTTGAGAGCTTCGTGCAACTAAAACATGGAGGTGAAATTTAGAATGGTCCAATATTGTCAGTTCTTTAGCCCTAAAATTTACATATTCAAAAGTGATAAAAAGAGAGTCCCATCTTAAATTGTTATACAATTTTTCTCGAGTACAGAGACCCCCTACATGGACGTTACTTGTTTGTATGGCGCACAATGAGGCGTAGAAGTGAAGAGGGCGGTGCAGTAGCCACGTTGGCCCTTTACTTGTACTATTTTTAGTAATCTATAAATATTAGTTTTACATTAGCTACAATGTTCCGCAGCGTGACTATTAGATCCTGTCTCAGAAAGGTCCTTAGCACCTGTGATTGCAGTGATCGGCGCCCCCAGGAGGCGAGAATTCCCCAGGAGACATTTAAATGCCACTATCAGGCTAACCATGAAATTAAGAGGTTAAACACCTGCTCCAACTGCATCCAACTTTCCTTGGCAGATGACGGGCGCCCATGCTCCGCCATTTTTTTAAGCCACCAGCAGCTTTGCCGGTGGCGATTTGCGGGTTAACAACCCCAACAAATGGTGCAGCAACACGACCGTGTGTATTACCGTAAGTCTTTGCTGCAATTTGCAGCAAGATTTACCGGCTATGGAGAGGGCTCGGCCCAAGAGCCCTCTCCATGTCCCACAACGACCCGTGACATGCTTACCGGGTGTGTACCAGTAAGTCTTTGCTGCAATTTGCAGAAAAGACTTACCGTTTTCCTGTCCATACAGGAATCCTACAGGCACTGTCTGGGGAGCTCTGAGGTCCTGTATTGGACCTCAGGGCTGCCAATGCGGTGATTGGCGCCCCCTCAAAAGTGGCGTTGGGAAAGAATTGCCCAAGAGCATTTAAATGCAACTATCATGCTTACCGTGGAATTTAAGAGGATAAACACCCGCTCCAACTGCAGGTGTTACACTGTTTTTCTTTGCAAAAATGTGCAAAATGTTTGATGAAAAATACTGAAACAAAAGAAGAATCAGTAACTATATACCAGTAGTAACTTTTGTTTTTTTTATATAAAAAATGATTTTCGAATTCTTTCTCCTGCTAAAGGTATACTTCATTTGACAAGAATGTTCGTTTTGGTTTACAGATGTCTCATGTTATTCGAAGAACATTACTAGTGGCAGTATTCCACTTGTTTTTCATTTTTTTAGGATTAAAATTAGGATGAAAATAAAAGTCTGGCTTTGGGAAGTGAAAGCAAAACAGCAGTAACACCTTATGGACAAAGATGAAGTAAAAGTCTCTTAGCCACCTGGGAATATTCCTCTTCTTGTAGGATACAATGAATCGGACCATTGTCACGGGTTGGTTCTTCTTGGTTTTACTAATAATATGAAAATTAACTTTTTGTTGTTTTTTGTTTTCTTGGTTATTTTATTTGTGACTTTTTGGACAATGTTCAATATTATATCATCCTCTTCCATCCTCACTTACGTCCCGATGTATTTCTTCCTCACTAATCTTTCCTTCATAGATTATTTAATATCTCATGTGCTGTGCCCGGTTACTGCATAGACCTCGTCACGACCCAGAGAAACCATATCGCTCATTGCTGTGGTGCACGATTATACTTTTACTGTGGATGATGCGAATGAGTGCTGCTTCTGTCGTCATGGCTCTGACCGGTATGTGGCCATCTCCATCCTCTCCACTATCCCATTGTCATGAGGTGAGCGTTTGCCGTGGTCTCGCCATATTCGCATTGTATTCGTTTTCACCTTTGTCTTTCTCCCATCACTACCATGCCGGTAACATTGGTGCTACCCCAACACCGTCAATCACTCTTTATGTGCCTTATCAGGACTAAGCTAGCCTGCGGAGATACCCATATAATCAGATTGTCACATTCTTCTTCATTTTATCTCTCTTCTTTCCCTTTATAATTATTCTGGTGTCTTATTCTTGTATCATATGTCTATATTGAAGATCAGCACATCAGGAAGGTCTAAAGCCTTTTCCCACGTCCCCTCCCACATCACGTGGTGGCTTTGTACTTTGGCTCCGATGGTCACTTCTAGGACCTTCTACAGACGCTTCATCAAACCAGGAGAAATACGTCTCAATCGTTTATGTCATTATATCTCCAATGCTCATCCTTTCATTACATCTCAATAAAAGAGACTCAAAGGGCCATTAAAGATGTTGGGAAAGTCCTCCATGACATAGGGGAGAACATGTTTATGAGTCAGTGGGCAATTCTGGTTTATTGATCATCAATTGAAATAAGCTTTTTATATCTTAAAATATTCCATCATCTATTCTTCAGATGCTTTCGGTCAGTTAACTTTTGCAGATCGTCTGCTGTATTTTTGCTATTGACACAAAACATTTTGGGGCGATATTCGAGCAATGATTTGCAAAATTGTCCTTTACATGTTTCCTCAGACCCTTCCCACCTTCTGTGACAGAACTGTTAAAATGATGTGACTGGTGAAGGGACACGTTCTCCCTCTCTGTGGCAGAAATTCTTTTCGAGCACCAATACACAACATACAATCATTATAGCCATGGTTAGGTAATAAACTCCTAACAACAACAGTTTGCTGACAACATTTGCATTCTGATCTGCTGAGATGAGTACAATGGACACGATGCCGGCTAGCCAGGGACGTGATCTTCTCATGTGTGTAGTGCTTTTGAAAATGTGTTTGTTTTCCTTTTTTTCAATAAAAAAGATCAGCTTTTCCTTTTCAATGACCGACAATGCACTATTAGACCATTACACTCTTTGCAGAATCCCAATCGATTTTTGAAAAGTTTTGATGGAGTTTAAAGCCATATTCAAGATGTAACATAGATAAAGGACAGGAGAATAGCAGGAGGAATCCTCCCCAAGTTGGGTACAGACATCCTGGAGATTGCAGTATGGTTTAACTTTCTAATTAAAAGCCTCTCACCACTCAGCCAAACCAAAGACACCCCAGCCGTCAAGCGCGCTTGTCAGAATCAACCTGAACAATTTTTTTATTTGTGTCTTCCTATTCTGTAGTGAAAAATCACGGTAAAATAACAAAATATTTACTTTGTCAATTTTTCATAATCATATTTCATATTCAGTAAATGATATTTCAGATATTCAGAATAGTATTGCACGGTCCACTGTATGTTAAGATGTCACACCTTCTGGAGGAAAGCTTTGCAACTGTGTTTTGTCGGTAAATACCTTCTATTCTTTCATGTCGAAGTATATCACAGTCCTTCTACGTGTAAATTGTTTCTTTTGCTTTTTGATCCCCACTTTCCATAATTTCTTCAAAGAGGACCTGTCACCCATAGTTTTGGGGCACTAGGAGCTGTATACTAAAGTAAGCAGCTCCTAGTGATTGAACAAAACGCCGCTTGTTAGAGTGAAGCGTTACCGGAAATCTCCAGTAACACTATCAAACACTGCGACGTCCTATTTATTCTGAGGGGGCCTCCATAGGCCCCGCAGTGACTGCCGCAGCCAGTAGCATCACCGCCCCTAGCCACGTCCCAACCCCCTCCGCTATGAATACCGACACTTTGCGAGCTGTCCGACAATTACACTGTACTGCCATTGCTATTTTATATTTTTTAACCGGTTATTCCGGTAACGTTTATCACTCTAACACTTTGTTCGTTTCTTCAAGCCCTAGTACTAAAAGTAAGCAGCTCCTACTGCCAAAAAATTGGGTGACAGGTCCTTTAATAACCACTTGTTGGAAACTTTTCGACATAGGGGTGAACTCCATGTTGGTACCCTTGGCTGTTTACATTGACAGTTTTTTTTTACAACTGATAGTTCAAAATTACCAAGATGTCTGAAAGATACAAGCGATTTTTGAGGTATGTTCAGACACTGGAGCTTTCAGAAAATAATTTTGTTTGTAGATGGATATTAAAAGTTTATTACCAACATCCCAATATGAGGGAATGCTACAGTAAAAGAAAAATTAGTCTTACCCTACATCACCAATGATCAAATTAGATTCATTATACATTTCTGGAGATTATACTTAAGAAAAACTATTTCCGATTTGGATCAGAATATTACTTGCATATAGGGGACTCTATGCAGTCCCCTGTTGCTCCAATTTAGCTAATTTTTCATGTCTACATTTGAAGAAAATTTTCTCCATGCCCACCCTTTGGGCCATGGGTAATTGTATGGCTTAGATAGTGGACGACATAAAATTGATGGAAACCCCGATTGTCACCACATTACTCTCAAAACCCCCGTAACTGCTGCTAGTATATAAAGATCTTTCACCCAACAGTCCCCGCCCACCAGACCTTGCCCCATTCCCAAGGGTCAATTCATATTGCATGCCGTATCTGTATCTGATCGATTATGGGAAATTTTATAGACATAGGATATAAAAAGGAAAACTGGTAAAGATAGGGGAAGAATAAAAAACTAAAAAATTGGCAGGTTAAGGAAAATTGAAATTACCCTATGGATCATATCTAACCTATTTGTATCCACATGACCCACATGAGAGCATCATCCCAATGATTACCAAATAATTCTAAAACATTGGAATTTATTACAATTTGAACCGCAATATGGTGTATTATTTAAAGAACCTCCACGGAAGTGTCAAACTCTGGCAGATGTTCATCTGAGCAGATATTAATAAAAATAAAATTTCAAAACAGTCCTTCCTAGTGCAAAATGTAATGGACATTTGCTTGCCTCTACGGTCAGAACTGTATTCATTATTAAAGGTGATACATTTCTTCTCTCTATCATCTATTGAATTTG
The DNA here is from genome assembly GCA_019512145.1 of Engystomops pustulosus. Taxonomy (NCBI): domain Eukaryota; kingdom Metazoa; phylum Chordata; class Amphibia; order Anura; family Leptodactylidae; genus Engystomops; species Engystomops pustulosus. Next base: position 20,358 of record WNYA01000412.1, read on the forward strand.
AATATTAAGGGTTGGTTTTTCTGTGAAAGCAAAAATGTAATTTATGCGTTAAAATTGTGGTAAAATGTATGTGGGAACACACTAACGCCAAGTCAGAATTAGGCTTACCGAACATTGTCTACCATGAGATACTTGATCAAGTCTATCTCCTTGTATAGGAGACTTTCATAATGAAAAAGAAAAAGAGAGAAAAAGTTTGGAGAGACTATGGTCGCTTCGTCATTTCGTCACAACACATACATCAAGTATCAGATTTACAGTGGTTTGATTACTGAGGAGGTATCGAGATGTGAGACAGCCAAATACCAACCGTTTGTTTCAACGATGATTTTTGGATTTATAATTGGCTATACTTGATGCTCATTCTACATGTCCCGCGCTCATTTCCTTCCGTCGGTTTTCCAACGTTTTCGGGGATTGCTTCGCCGCGATTGGATGTGTCGCAATCGCTCCGCGTTTCAGGCGGCACAAATCGCGGGCCACCGTCGGACTATTCCACCGGATTCGACTACACTCGGATTTAACCCCTTCCCGACATTTGACGTAAAATACTGCATGGCGGGAGGTGCGTTCCCGCAAAATGTCAGTAATTATTACGTATATATTATTATAGCCCGACACCTGCCTCTAAGCACCCTTCGATCGTGAGATTTCTGCCGATCGCGGGTGTTAACCCCTACAAACGCCGCGTCCGCGCTGACCGCGGCGTTGTCAGAGGCATTTAAATGAGATTGAAGGTAATCGGTACCCCCACCCCAGCGGCGCTTACCGGGGGTCCTGCTGCTCCGATCGCGACCCCGGGACTGCCGGTGCCCGGGGCTGCGAGATCTTCATCCGGAAGCCCGGGTCCCTGCTTCTGCGACCCGTTCTTGTAGACACTGGGCATGCGTCAGCACTGCTCAGTGTCTTACATACACGTGCAATACTTCTGTATTGCACTGTTGTAAACCTTAAATACTTGAACAATGATCAGAAATCACTTGTTTCAATCTTAGATGTCAATTACTTAAAAAAAGGTTAAAAACAATAATAAAGGTTTTAAAATAAAATATACTAATAAAACGAAAGTGAAAGTCCCCCAAACACCAATTTCCCTTACACAATAAAGAAATTATAAAATACACTATATCACAAAAAAACCCCACTTAGTTGGTATCGCCGCGTCCGTAACAATCTCCAATAATCCTAAATTCATAATTGGGACCGCCTCGGTGACCGTGGTAAAAACAAAAAACCAACAAAACTTCCAAAAATTAAACTTTTTAGCAAATGGCCTTACAAAAAATGTCTAAAAAGATCCGAAAAAGTTACAATCGTCCAAAATGATCCACTGAAAGAAACACTTATCACCCGCAAAAAATAAGCCTCACAACCGCTCCGTCAACCAAAAATACTGATATTTTTTCTGCTATAAAGATGTCATACTAAACAATTCAATTTGTTTCTATTCTAGTTTTCCTTCATAACATTGGACAAATTAAATAAAACTATATACATTATATGAGGTTATCACCGTAATCGTAGTGATCCGTAGAAATACAGATCATATATTATTGTTATTGCTACAGTCGACCCCCCCCCCCCTCAAAACTGCTACAAATCCAAAACAAGATTGATGATTTGATTTTCCTCCACAGCGAAAAAAGTTAATAATTGCTTCATAAGCTAAACACCCTCTAAATAAAGTTTTTTTTACTGCTCGCGTCTCGTCAAAAATCATACCCTTATTTGTCTATTGCGTAAAAATAAGATTGTATAGCCTATGCCCAACCTAGCGTAGTATAAACCGGCGGCGCGTATGACTGTGCCACACGTTTCAGACAACAGTGATTCGGGTGCAAGATGGCAGCTGATCTAACCCATCCACCTGCCCCATGGGACCAAAGGGGTTACGTCCCCCCCATCACCACCCCCATTGTTATTATCGCTGGCTATTGGCTCATCAATTCAGACGAGCCAATACAGCGAATTTACTTATGTACGTCTAATACCCGTTCACCATGTCTATGACCACGGTGACTCGGGCATGGATGGGGCTGTGTCCTGACAGCCAACCATTGTGCCTTGTGTGTTCAGCAGTGGTGTTTTGTTGTCCCCCCTCTGTCCTTGTGTGCGCTATTGGCTGGTCGATTTGGTCCATGCTAAAGCAGCAATAATCCGTGCACAATGGCATCGCTAGGGTGGAATAAGACAACACTTGGCGGAATCCTCCGTTCTAAAACGAAGAATTGGTACCAAAGCGTCTGGCCCGTGTACATGGTACAATATGGTTACAACTCTTACTAGCTGTTCACAAGTGGGCAGGTCCGCGTCGATCATTTCTTCTCCGTTTTTCAGAGGAAGATATTAGAAACTAATATTGGTCACAGAAGGACGGGGCCCCATTACCTCTGGTGTAGATGTTCCTGTATTTGTCAGGGCAGCATTTTCATCGGTAAATTCTGCTGCTTCTAAAGGTAGGACTCAATAAAGAGGCTGTTCCAAAAGAGGAGTTAGGATTGACACTATAACTAAGGATGGACACTATATACTACGGATGGACACTATGATACTACTAAGATACCAGCTACACACCCCAGTGTTTGACAAAAGTTTAGGTTTGTGCCCGCTGGTATTTCTACCTCCTTATAAACGCACACATTCAAATTCACGCCCACCTGTGTGAATTGTCAGTAAAATGAATAATTTGTAACAACTGTGTAGGTCACTTCTCCCTTATAAACCCCCTCCACAGTTATTTCATAAGGGCGCAAATAACGGGCCTGAACGTGTCCAGAATATAATTGGCAATTTCCAATCTTGGACTCCATCGCACATCGGATTTGGAAACCACCGTATGTTTCAAATGCTCATTTCACCACGTGTATTACCATACACCACATAATATACCACCTTCTAAATCCCCAAGGTGTGTCATTCAACATTAGGTGTCTCTTTTTTCTTCGGTTTTCTCCGTTCCTCGCTCTTTGGTACCACTACTAGATAAACAACCGTCTCTCCACTGTATCCTGAACAGTGAAGAAAAGATACCTGTCGATTTCTTGCAATTTTGCCTCTAAAACGACAACACCAAACAACCCCTCTTTTCCCTCATACTGTGCGCACATAACAGTCATTTTCTATGCACATGTGGGTATGTTCGTGATCTTCTAACTTTACAAACTCGGGAGAATTATTTTTAAACACTTTTCGGGGTTATTGTAATATCTATCCCCTTGTGGCTTGACTAATTAGTGTAAGTGAACATGTTATAAGGAAAAAAATTTTTCACACCTTTTTGTAAAATGTTTTAAGGCCTATTGATCATTCACCTGTAGGGGCAAAACATGATTACACATTGCAAAATTCTCTAAGAAAGGTGTGTGGTGTTTCCAAAAATTAAGGGTCACCTTTTTTTGGATTCTTATCGTTTATCATCACCACTCTGACTGGTGCTCTCCAAATGCATTCAACAGTTCGTCAAATTGGCTTAAGCCTAAAAGACAAACCTCCCCCTCCTTTTTAACCTGTGCGCCCATACAAACATTTTATACCACATGTGGGGTATCGTTCTAACAACTCCAAGTAGAAATAGGTTACACCATTTTGGTTGGGGGTTATTACATTTTTTTTATTATCCCTTGTGGCTAATAAAAAATTAGTGATAAAATGACCTTTATAAGAAAATGTTCACCTTGTGGTCCTATGTTAGAACCCAATGTAAATCAAACACCTTATGGAACAAATACTCATATTACACCTTACTTACAATTCTCTAGGGGTGCTTTTCCCAAAGGTGTCACTTGTTGGGTTCCGCTCCTGTGCTGGACCTACGTAACGTGCTCTCTCTAAGCAAATCATCCTGACACATTTAACGGATGTTTTCAAATTTTGGCTTCTAAAAGGCCACAAGCCGCCCTCTTTTTCCTTCTCTCATGAGCTTTCACTGCGTACCCATACCAACTTTTAATTGCATGTGTGTGGCAATTGGGATATACTCGGAGAAATGCTATTACAAAACTTTTTTGGGTTTGGTTTCATGTCATCTTAATGGCCTTAATTGGGATACAATTAAGGCCGTAAAAAGTGACTTTTTTGGGAAATGTCCATCTTTTCCCTTTTAGGGACTACTTACCAGCAAACCGTGGGGAAAATACCATTTACACCTTGCTAAATGCTCCAAGGGTTTCACTTTCCAAAATGGGAACTTGTTGGGTTCCCCTCTGTTTTGGTACCACCTAGGCCTCTCCAAATGCATCCTGACACAGTAACGGATGATTGTCAACATCTGGCTTCTAAAGAGGCCAAAGCTCCTCCTTACCTTCTGAGCCCTACTGTGTACCCATACACCTTTATTAAAAGTGGTGCATTCTGTTGCTTAGAAAATAGTTTTACACATTTATGGGAGTTGTTTTCTGCTTTTATCCCTTGTGGCTACCAAAATGTGGGTAAAAGTACTTTTTGAGAACATTTTCAATCCTTTTTGTCCTTTTTTCCCGGTGGGGCCTAGTGAATCAAACACCTGTTTGGGCAATAGCACAATTACACTTGCTAAACTCTCCAAGGGTGTACTTTCGAATGGGTTCTCTTGTTGGGGCGTGTCCTCTGTTTTGTACCATTATGGCTCTCCAAATGCATCCTGACCACTAAAACTTTTTCAGCCATAATTTGGCCCTGGCAAAACAAACAGCAGCTTTTTCCCCTGCCATTCCAATGCCCCCCTTGTGCCCGTGACAGATGGGTACACATGGATGCATTCAAATGCCTACATGGGTGCATTGTTCATTTCTAGGATGGCCTTTTGATAACCATTGGACAGGTGCAATTTTTACGTGTTTAAAACCCAATTGTGAGGTGAAATGTATTTGCAATGATTATAAATTAAATTCATTTCTTAATTCACTTTCATTTTCTTTCACACCTCATGAACGCTCAAAGGGGTTAACAAAATTCCCAAAGGTTGTTTTGAAGTATTTGTGGAGGGTGTGTAGTTTGCTAAAATGGGTCCATTTGGGGGGGTTTTCTATCATGCAGTAGGGCCTTATAACGTCACTTCTACTAACTAGACTGACCCTCCAAAAGTAGTTTTGGTATTTTCGTGAAATCTAAAATTGCACCTAAGTTATAAAGCCTCCTAACATCCTAAAAAAAAGGAAAAGATGGTTGAAATGATGCCCAAGTTAAAGCAGACATGGAAGAAATGTTTAGTTATCAAGTTATTTAGTGATATGACTAACGTTCCAAAAGTAGAAATTTTGAATTTGAAACAAGATGGGTTTTTGTTTCAAAATGTTTGGCAAATTCCATTTATGTCATAAATAATACCAAACTATTGATTATTTCTCGACCAACACGTGAAGTACCAATGTGTCACTAAAAAACGAATCTCAAAATCACTGGATATGTTTAAGTTGTTCCAAAGTTATACCACTTTAAAAGACACTGTCAGATTTTTAAAAAATGGGGCCGTGTCAGGAAGGGTGAAAGTGTGCTTCACGCGTTAAGGATTTAACACGTCAAATTGTCGGTCGCAAGACAGCACTCACATACCCCGGGAGGAAGAAGGTGAAACCCCGGCGGCCCTCAGCGGGGAAGCGACACATGCGATCTCGGGCCTGCAGATCCTACTTAACGCGGCACCCGTGCAGGATCGTCAGACAATGCAGTCTTGGAATCTGCGACTCTCGGCAGGAAATAAATGTGCCCCATTATATCCAGGCGTATGAACGAAAACTGTAACTTTAACTATATTTGTAGCCGCTTTTTGCATGTAATTGATTGTTTTTATAAAAGACTAGTGGATCAACGGTGTATATCCAGCCAGTGCTAGAGTCAATACAGGTGGTAGCGACTTACGAGCATTCTGAGACCATCATGTTCTGAAGAAGGGAACGTGACCCAGCTCGCTTGTTAGACTCTGTCTTGTCCTGTTGAGCGTCCTTCTGCCCCGCTCATCCCACTATGAGCCGCAATACCCGCACACGTAGAAGGAGTTCTGTGATATACTTCGGAAATGAAGAAGACAAGGTATTTTACCTATCCAAAACACAGTTTGCAAAACTATTTCCTCCAGAAGTTTGTGACTCTTTAATAACAATGGAATAATGAAGATAAAAAATTGTTTGTGTCTTCATTTTTCTCTGATATTTGTTAACCAATTGGAATTATGAGCTCCCAACCCATTCATTCCTTAATATTAATACCCTCCACATATACCCAGAATTGGAATTTGACAAAACAAAATCGCTGTCTCAGTGGGAGTCTCTTCCTTCAGGAACAGCTTACTGGTTTGGTTATAATCTCAGTATCATGTTTATTAGGCTTCCTTATGGTCATGCTTGATGTCAATGGATCTGCCTTACAAGGAAGCTAAAAAGGCGTGGGTTTCCTTATCCCATCGTCCTGAAAACTCACTTGCATATTTCCCATATTCACCCTTTTTTCAAATCTGTCCCGTGTCCACGATAGCAGTTATAACTATGAATTTGAACGCTTTATATTACCCGACTGTTTTTTTTTTCATGACATGTTGTACTTCCTCACTTAATGCTAATCTCTTTTAGTTTTCAATATATTGCACTTCTTTGTAAAAAATTTAAATTTTGCAAAAAATTTTGAAGAAAAAATCCTATTTTTTCTGATTTCTAAATGTTATACTCATCAAATAGCAGTTTAGTCTACCCACCCAATTGTTGTTAACTACCTTAACCGTGTGCGCTTTATGCTGCATTTACTAAGGCCCGATTCACGTTTTCCTTCCTTGACGTGTTAACCCGCATTTCCGATTTGCGGCCCGATTTCCCCTTATTGCCCCCGGGATTTTGTCGCAACGCTATCAGATTTGTGCACAAGTTCGTTGCCGGCCTGCGCGCAAAAAACCGGAAATCGGGGGGGTGGCCGAACTAAACCCTACGTATTCGGAAAAACCGCCGGCATTTAAAACTGAAATGTGTCACTTGGGACGCCACTTGCCTTCACGTGGTCCAGCTCGTGTATTCTGTGCGCTTTCAGATTCTTTTCAGCGCAGCAGCGCCAACCTGGTGGAGAACGGCGGAGGAACTACCTTCATAAAATCCCGCCGTACCCAATCCACCGCAGAGAACGCGCCGCGGATCGCGAATGGGCGCGAGTTCAAGTAAATCTTGCCCTAGATTTTTTATATGTAATTCATTGAATTCGTGGCGTAAGGAGGTTTAGGAGTTTCCACAGCGATGTTTTCCTAATTTTTAAGTAATTCAGAGTCAATACTTTTAGAGAACAATTCGTCTTTGTCAGGTTTTTCAAAGTTCTATTTATAGAAACTTCCTAACAAAATCTCCCAATTTTTTCAAACCTACACCCCTCAAGCGATTCCGAACACAGCCGTTGATAAGCTTGTTCCCCTTCAAGCACTCTGATAAGAACTTAAACAAAAGGGTTTATTTGGAATTCCACTTTTTGGACAGTAAAATGATTATCTCAGATTTTGTTTGTGCAGTTTCTTACAATTAGAGCAATACCCCCACATCGATGTAAACTACTTTACGCCACAGCAGAACCAGAAAGGAGCCATTGAGCTTTTAGGAACAGATTTTGCCCCTACTATTGGAAACTAACACCCAGAGTATTTGAGCCTACAATAATATTGCTTTAAGCCCCACAGCATGGTTTTATAGAAGTATTTTACATTGGCTCATGCAAGTGAAAATCTATTTCCAAAAAACCCTTGCATTGGCCCCCTAAACTTTTATTGTTTAAGAAGAGGTAAAACGTAAAAGCACCCCTTAGTTTTGTACCTAGTTTCATCTCCTGAATGTAGTAATATCCCCACACGTGGAGAGCGTCTAGGGGCAGATTTTTGCTGAACGATTCATGTCCCGTGGCTTAGTCCCTAATGTATAGGGCAGTAAAAATCTCCAAAGGGGGGACCCAATTTTAAAAACTAAACCCTCAAGGTTGCAGTAGCCACGATATGTTGGGGTGCGATACCCCACTATTCCCCCTTATTAGCTTTTTTAATAGGAGGGTCCACAAAAAAATGTATTCGTGATTAATTTTTATGTTTTATGTGGTTTTATTTCCATATAGCAGAGATAACATGCCCGTATGTATATGTTAATGGTTTTTTTATCCCATTTTTTTATTCGCTTTTTATGTTTGTCTTGTTTTACACAATGAAATCTTTGGAAAAAATGGCGAGAAAATCCCTTGATTTTTGTCATTGCCCCGCCTTCTACTAAGCGGCGTAATATTGTTATTATTTTTTAATTAAGCTGTTTTAGGCCTTACTTTTTGCAGGACAAGTTTTATCTTTTTTATTGGTGTCATGCAGTTTTTTTTGTGACTTTTTTGATCACTACTTTGTGGGTTTTTTTTGTTTTGTGGTTGGATCATAAAAATCATAATTTTTGCTGTTTTTCTTTATATGTTTTAAGGTGTTCACCATACACATTCAGTATGATTTTGTTTTAATCGCACCGGTTGGTACGACGTGGGGATACCTATAGGTGCTGCAGGGGGTGGGTGTGGTTGTGGTTAGGTGGGTGCTTTAAGTTGGCTGGGTCAATGTTTGACTCACTGTACCTAAAAGGGTTAAATAGCACGATCATGACCTGGCTCGACTGGTCACACACATCTGTCTCCTGCAACAGATTAATATAATATTTAATCTACAGTATATTGTATATTTATCATCCGCTTCTGTACCACCAAAGTGATTCTCATTGGCGGGCACTTGCGATTATTTGCCCGCAATCTCCACCTTCAACGCACAACTCCATGGGTATGAAGGGGGGGGGTGCATGAAGTCGCCAACTCGTTTATTTTTCGCCAACAGGGCCAATTTCCGACGGCGGCGGGGCTTATCATCACTGGCGCACGAGCGTCTGTAAGTCCTAATAACACACTCCTTCTGAGCAATTGTAAGTAATAACTCCTAATCTAGGAAATGAACAAAATAAAATCTGATAGGTCACTCAATCCTGTCTTTTTTTCTGGTGTATGTCAACAGAAAAGTGGGCTTCTGGTAACACTTGGTGTCTTGTTTCCTGTCCCACCATCGACTATTGGAAATTTAGGTTTAACCCTCAACCCCCATTTTTGTGGATTGTATGGTGGGTGAAATGCCTTGCTATCCTCAGAGGGACTGCATATTGGGTCATTACTTCTCCGGTGATCATGGACATCTTTATCACTTTCCTAGAGTTCTGTAGTATACGTGAAGACTTTCTGATTAAAAGTGCTTTCCTATGATAGCTGGCATTTCTTTAGATATCATAAAAACTTCTGGCCAACCTGAAATAAGTCCAATACATTCCAATCATAAGATCCTATCTACTCCCACCTTGTGTGATCTGTGAATCTGGTATAAGGATAAAAGAGCTTGGGGTGGCCTGGGGTGTCCCCGTCATAGTCCATCTACCTTATTTGAGGAAAGATCCATACATCCTTGAGTGCAGTTTGAAGCCAGTACCTCAATCCCTGGGCAACCCATGTCGTTAATCAGGAGGTCACACATGGCTGTTTTTGACTGTTTGGTATAACCATGAGCTACCTGAGCCATCATAGTTGTAAGATTCCTTGGTAATCAAAGTCGGTGTCTGAAATGGCACCTTTTCGTTGTCACAATATGTTTTATCTTCCGTTGATTGTGGCATACCGGTTTTTCCCAGAGTCTGCCCGAAATCTTGTTGGACTTGCTGTGGCGTGTACCACCAGGTCACTCTCACAGGCCGGAGCTTGTCCTCGTGGTCGGCCAATGCCATAGTACAAAAGTCGTGAGGCAGAAGCAGGATCGGGACAGGCAGAAGGTTGAGCCCGGCAGGCACGGTATCAGAGTCAGGAGGAATTGAGGTCCAATTGGAAATCAGCATAAGGGGCAAGGAACACAGCTTTTTTTTAAGGCATAGGGCACAAAGATCTGGAAGGGAACACATGAGATGGGCTGGATTGTAAAAGTGCTTGGCGCCTTTAAATGCCAGCAGCCGTCCGTGCCACCACCCTAGGAGGCGGGGGTTGCCCCACTGGACCACGGAGCAGTGCTGGATCAAGGTGAGGTAATGCGACATCAAGGGTTCCTGGCCGGAGAGAGGGCATGGGTTGCATCGGCTAAATCAGTCCGTTTTGTTTTCCTCCCTGTAACCGTATTTTGTCCCTTATATTTATAATGGCTACTTCTGTTTATTCTAGTGATTGCTCCATAATACCTTAAACGACAAGAATCCTTTCATTTACAGTCTAAATAATAGAGACGTCAAAGGAGCCATTGTAAAGATGTTGGGAAAGTCCTCTACGACATAGGATAGGACATGTTTAGGAGTCAGTGGGGAATTCTGGTTTATTGATCATCAATTGAAATGCAAGTTTTTTTATATTTTAAAATATTCCATCATCATTTGCAGAGCCTGAAACCAAAGCCTTGATGGACCTTGCATGTATTCTTGCCATTGACATAAAATATTTTGGGGCGAAATTCGAGCAATGAGTTTGCAAAATTGTGAATTTTCACTCCCTAAAATGATGGTCTTTATACATTCTGCGTTTTACATACTATACATTTTACTTTCATCACAAAACTGATAGAATTTTCCTTTGCATGTTTCCTCGGACCCTGAGGCAGAACTGTTTAAAATGAAGTGACTGGTAAAGGGACACGTTGTCCCTCTCTGTGGCAGAAAGGTTTTTTTGGGGCACCAATACACAACATACAGATCAATATAGCCAATGGTTTAGGTAATAAACTCCCAACAACAAAAGTTTTCTGACAACATTTACAGTTCTGATCTGCTTAGATGAGTACAATGGACACGATGCCGGCTAGCCAGGGGGGTGGATCTTCTCATGGCGTAGGTGCTCTTGAAAATGTGCTGCGTTTTTCTTTTTTTCAAATAAAAAAATGTTAAACACCCCTTGCAGAGCCATTTCTAAGGCTGCCCATACAGCATCAGGTTTTGACAAGTTTTGATGGAGTTTAAAGCCATGGTCAAGATGTAGCATACATTAGATCAAGAATAGAAGGTGTAGCAGGAGACATCATCACAATGTATGGTACAGACATGCCTGGAGATTGCAGTATGTTTAAGGCTACATTCACACGACCATTGGGGCACGTATATACACTCACCGGCCACTTTATTAGGTACACCTGTCCAACTGCTCGTTAACACTTAATTTCTAATCAGCCAATCACATGGCGGCAACTCAGTGCATTTAGGCATGTAGACATGGTCAAGACAATCTCCTGCAGTTCAAACCGGCATCAGTATGGGGAAAAAGGGAGATTTGAGCCCTTTGAACGTGGCTGGTTGTTGGTGCAAAGGGCTGGCTGAGTATTTCAGAAACTGCTGATCTACTGGAGATTTTCACGCACACCATCTCTAGGGTTTACAGAGATGGTCCGAAAAAGAAAAACATCCAGTGAGCGGCAGTTCTGTGGGCGGAAATGCCTTGTTGATGCCAGAGGTCAGAGAATGGCAGACTGGTTCGAGCTGATAGAAGGCAACAGTGACTCAAATCGCCACCCCCGTTACAACCAAGGTAGGCAGAAGAGCATCTCTGAATGCACAGTACATCGAACTTTGGAGCAGATGGGCTACGGCAGCAGAAACCCACCGGGTGCCACTCCTTTCAGCTAAAACAACGGAAACTGGAGCTACAATTTGCAACAAGCTCATCGAATTGACAGTAGAAGATTGAAAACGTTCCTGTTCTGATGAGTCTCGATGTCTGCTGCGACCATTCGGTTGGTAGGGTCTAATTTGGCGTCACAACATGAAAGCATGGATCCATCCTGCCTTGTACACAGCGGTTCAGGCTGGTGGTGTGGTCGTCATGGTGTGGGAATATTTTCTTGGCACTCCTTTGGGCCCCTTGGTACAATTGAGCATCGTTGCAATCCACAGCCTACCTGAGTATTGTGCTGCTGACATGTCCACCCTTATGCCACTGTACCCAACATCTGATGGCTACTTCTGCCGGATAATGCACCATGTCATAAGCTGGAATCATCTCAGACTGGTTTCTTGAACATGACATGGTCACTGGACCACAATGGCCTCCACAGTCCACCAATCCTCAATCCAATAGAGCATCTTGGGATGTGTTGGAACGGGAGATTCTCATCATTGTTTGCCAGCCGACACATCTGCGGCAACTGTGTGATGCCAATCATTTAATATGGACCAAAATCTCTGAGGAGCTTCCAGCACCTTGTGAATCTATGCACGAAGAATTGAGGAGTTCTGAAGCAAAAGGGGATCCAACCCGTTACTATCTGGTGTACCTATAAAGTGGCCGGTGAGTGTATGGCCACTTTATGTTCCCCATAGGCTGGCAATGGGTGCATGGAGCACACACGTGCTGTTGCCGTCACCGTACTGCTCCATACCCAGGAAAAGATAGGACATGTTCCTGTCTTACCCTATATTACACGCATTGCGCCATGTATTTCTATGGAGAAGGGGAGGGGGTGAGCAGCACTTACACCCCACTCCTCTCCCGTGCACCGGGTGTAATGTAGCCTAACATTTCTAAGCCTCTCACTCAGCCAAACGAGAAAGACCAAGCAGGTCAAAACAGTGCTGTCTACAGTTGGAGTCAGAAATAGAGAATCCATACCTCTTAGCTACCGTAGTGCACTCCCTTGACATCAAGCATGACCATCAGAAGCCTAATAACATGACTAATCAAACAACCAGTAATCTACTCACTCAGATGCTTTATATTTAATTGATCAGCTATTTCAAATATATCTCTGTACTGCTCATAAATTATTTCCTATTTTATATTGCGGACATACCAGACTTCTTTGTAACACCCCATGTACCTTCTGTTTGGGGGACAATGTTGAGTACGTGGTCCGTAATGAGCGTCCTTCTTAAAGAGTTGGTCACTGATGATCCCTGTTAGGCCTTCCATCTATCTGTAGGATGGGTCATTATTTTTGTAGGACTTGCCAAACATTTTTGGCTTCACTAGCAAATGTCGCAAAATAATTTCCAATTATATAATTTCCAATATATTTTTTGTATTAATTCCTTACTGTTTTTTTTAAATCTCTGCTTGTTGTCATTCTAATGGAAGCTTCATTTTTAACTTCCAGAGTTTAGAAATTTGTGCCCTGGTCATGTAATGAACACAGTGTGGCCCGGCTCATGACTCCCTATCATTTGGAACGTCACAGCTCGTGTAATCCCTGGTTATGTTATGTAAAACAGGCACTCGGTCTCTTATATCCCTGGTCATGTGATGTCACGCAGTGCGGCTCGTTTAATCCCGGTCATGCTGTGACGTCACACAAGTGCACAGCTCGTTTACCCTGGTCATGTGATGTCATCACAAATAGTATGGCTTGGTTATTCCTGTCATGTGACGTCACACAGGTGCACAGCTCATTAGATCCCTGGTCATGTGATTGTCACACAGTTATGCGTTATAATCCCTGGTCATGTGACGTCACACAGGTCACAGCTCATTATATCCCTGGTCATTGATGTCACAACAAGTGTATGGCTTGTTATACTCCTCTGGCCTGTGACGTCACCCGTTGCACAGCTCTTAAGTCCCTGGTCCTGTGGATGTCACACAGTGTATGGCTTGTTATATCCCTGGTCATGTCTGTTACAGACGACCTGAGAGCTGTTTGTTATATGACTCGTGCTCTGGGGATCACATGACCAGGGACAGATTTCTCCCACATGCAAACGATGAGCTTCCAATGGACTGACACAAGCAGAGATATAGAAAACCGGAGGATTGATAACAGAAAGTATATTGAACTGTATATTTTTTATACTCAATTAATATCAATTATTTGCTGAAAGGGGACCAACCCCTTAAGTTTAAAATCATGTATTATTGCTATGTCCTCTTTTGCACTCTGTGATTAAGTAAATTTATTTCTATTTTATTTTGGGATCAATGCATCAATAACATCATGAACGGAACTGTGGTAAATTGCACTCCGCTTTGATTTCCATCGGTCCAAATAACATGTTACTAATATCACAAGCTCGGAATCAAATCCTGCCAAATCAGTTGTGCTCTCAACAGACTCTAGCTTCTTAGAGTACAAATAAAATAGAAAATACACCAAACACTAAAACACCAACATTAGGGCAGTGTCTCATTTTCCATGACAAATTCCTCCTTTTCTAGTTTGATGTGTGAAAAGACGTGGAATGCTCGTCCTATGTTGAATGCATGACCACTACACACCTCAATTTCTGATTCTTCAAGCTAGAACACATGTATAACATAAAAATGATTCTACAGTGTTACTGAACATAATGGGGGTCATTTACTACGGGCGCAAATCGCTATGTTGCCCCAGGTTTTTGGCGCACGTGATTGGATTGTGGCGCATCGGTGCCAGCATGCGCACACGGAAATCGGGGCCTGACCGTTCGGAAAACCCGACGGATTCGGAAAAAACGCTGAATTTTTTTAAAAAAATGTGTCGCTTGACACACGCTTTACCTGCACCCAGATCGGACTGTGACTCCACAACTCCAGCATACTTCAGCGCAGCAGCGACACCTGGTGGACATCGGCGTACTACCCTTAGTGAATCGCTGGACACACCCGAGTCCTTGACCGAGAGACACCCCGCTGGATCGGGAATGGACCAGTAAGTAAATCGCCCAATATGGAATTCAACATGCAATTCTAGAAGTATATACCGACAACAACAATCACTTTTTGATTCTGAAATATATCTTCACAATCTAACCTTTTGTGTGTCTCAAGCCCTCAACTAGGAGTTCTTTATTCTTAATCTCTCACCTGTTCCCCACAACCACGATGCTTGCACCCTCATTCTTTCAGTCCTTTATAAGGGGTCTTCTTATTAAAGCTTTTTTAATTTTGCAAAAATCATAACAATTAGAGCATCTTTAACCCTTTTAAGGACTAGCTCCTTTTCACCCGTGATTTTTCCTTTTCCCAGGTGTGGTTTTCCTTATCCCATCCTGAAAACTTTTCATACTTTTCCCGAAAACCCCCTAGTGGAGATCCCACGCTATGACGCTCCACTACCTACATAGTGGGCCCTATTGTTGGCAGTCTCCGTAAGGAGACTCTTACTTCCCGAACCTAGTCACAACCTTTCACCACAGCCAACCAGATCCTCCACGGTACTGATGGACCCCAATCAGGATGAAACAGCGCTACAGTTGGGAGTCGGTTCTTCTTCTGGAATGATATGATGCTTTAGTTTTAATCCCGCATCACTGTCATAAGGCTTCTTGTAGGTCATGCTTGATTTCAAGGGAGCTGCCATTCATATTCAAAGTTTTTTAGGACACCATTCATCCCTCGTAAGGGTTTTCAAAGTTCTATTTATTGAAATAACCCTTTTTAAAAACTACACCCTCAAACTATTTATAATATCAATTGCTAAGCTTGTAACCCTTCAAGCTCTCACAAGAATTTAAAACAAAATGGAGGTTCTATTTGAATTTTTAATTTGACAATAAAAGGAGTATTTAGTCCTAAAAATTTCTGTTCATGCAGGAAAGTGAGAAAACATATCTCAGATTTCATTGTACAGTTTCTTACAATTAGAGGCAGAACCCCACATGTCAATGTAAATACTTTAGGGGCCACATCAACAAAGGAGCCATTGACTTTTACAATGCAATTGCGATGATGTTGTTTTCAGGGTCGATTATATACGGTATTTAAAAAGGTTCCTAAGCTTCGGAAATATGACCCCCCCCCCTCCTATAAATGGCCCCTATTATGGAAACTACACCACACAGCGAATTTATCTACATTGATATGAGCTTTTTTACCACCACAGATGTTTATAGAAATAATTACATTGCTTTGTAGTGAAAATCTTTTTTAAAAAAAATTTGCTTATAGCCCCAAATTGTTATTTTAAGAAGGGGTTTAAAGAGTAAAAAGCAAATGCGTAATATCCACATATGATCACAAACTACTGGAACAATTTCAGGCGCATGTCGCGTGTTGGCTGAGCCCCTAAATATAGTAGGGCAAGTAAAAACCTTCCAAAGGGTGGCCCATTTGAAACAACAGACCCTCAAGGATTGAAGTAACGCTATATTGGGGGCAATACCCGTTGTTTAATGTGAAGTGGAAGGGCTTCTGCTTTTAACACTTGGTATGTATAGTGTCTGCATATCCGTGCAAAATTTACCTTCCATCATGATTAACCACACACGAAGAGCACAAGGTAGTGCTCCTCAAAATCCCACTGTTTCCGGTGTAATAAGGGGCACACAATCATTGGCCTTCCTTGAAAAAAGAATTAGACCAAAACATAAATCTTCCCCCTTTGCTCCAAGCTGGTGGGTACCATTAGGATGCGGGGTAGCTTGACTGTATGTTCCCACCTCCATTACTAGATCTTTAGTAAGAGGGCAAACAAAAATTGTTTTTTTCGAAGAACGTGGATCTAATCCATGGAAAGAGACATCTTGAAACACGTATAAAGGAAGTAAATAACCATCTAAAAGTGTAGTGTGTGTAGTTTTGTTAGGGGGCTTACTGGTGACAGATCACTTTCGCCCAGTGGTTGGGGCTCACTGCCACAGTTGGTGCTAAACGACTACTAGTATGGTAGATCTGAGCCGATGCCGGTTCACATACTGGCACTGGACGCTGTAGCCAGCATCAGAAGTCGTGGATGTCTACCACTGAAGCCTCTAGTAACCCTGTGGCCGAGCGATGCCAATTGCGGGAGTTATTCTTTAAATTTCAGCTACATTACATGGCGCGCTATAGCACCCCACAGCACTTTGAAGGGTGTCTATCATTGCTATGGCAACAACGGGGTACTGAGCTAAGACCCCCATGCTGTCCATTGGGCCGTAAGGTCCTTTATGAGACCCTACAGGCGCCATACATCCTATCAAATGATTTCTTGTTCATTTTTCCAAAAGTTGTGGCAAGTAGAACAAAGTAGAAAAAAAAAATAATAAACATGACTACACTCCCAAAGGTCCCGTTTACACATGACCTTTACATAAGAAAAAATCACATACAACCCCGCACATCCATATATGCCCACATCCCTAGAATCGTACACTAAACAAAATCATTTATCATAACAACACGATGAAACGGCATAATAAAAATGTACTTAACTTGTAATTGATTTATACGCTTATTTTTTTCCCACATAAAATTGCAATAAAAAGTGATCCAAAAACCTGTTAATACAAAAAACGGTACTGTATTTATACAAGCACACATGCCCGCAAAAAAAATGATCTTCCATCCAACTATAAGACCAAAATTTAAAGAGTTAAGCTACTGGAAAATGGTAGCATCCCCACAAGAAAATAAGGGTCAAACATTCTCCACATAAAATACATATAGTTTTTTTATTAATATATTAAATACATTACAATGGAGGTAAATGGAGACATCCAAAAAATGGTGCTAGTCAGCCTGTCCCCCCTCACTAACAAAGGTAGTTCACATAAATCGATCACAGTTATTGCTTATTTCCCCGTAAGAAAAGTAAAGTGACATATAGCCTAAACAGCATACCTACTTAGGTATAATATTTTCGTTTCGTGAACTTGTAAGTAGACGAACAAGTGTTCTTACCCAGATGAGTGTAGGTAAGAGACGCTCCCAGACACCCAACGCTCGTTTCGACCCCTTCTCAGGGGGTAGGGAAACAACACGCTGGGGAGCCGGAATATTAAATGTTTACCTGACGGATGAGTATATTGCGCAGTGCACCTCGAACCTCTCCGGGTTGAACATGCCCCACTTCCGGTGCCGGGAGCTAGTGTGCGCACGCTCGGAATCCGACAGCGCTATGGATTCCCGGTCATGCGCAGAAAAAAAGCGTCCTAGGCAAAACGGGCAGGGGCGCACCTACCATTGAGGCGAGTTGAGAAACCGCCTCAGGCAGGCAGCGCCTTCCTGGTGGAACGGAGGGGCGGCATCAGGTAGGTCACTCACCCGCAGCTTGGCTGTGAACGTCCTTGGCCGCCGCCCTCTGCAGCCGACTCCCGAACCCCCTCTCCAGCCCATCGGACCGCCTGCCTGCCCTCGTAGCCATCCGGCCCCTTCTGGCACGCCCCGGCCCGCACTCTCTGTCCGCGCCCGCCTCTCCTGTCCGCGGCCCGCCTCTCGCAGCACCAGCCGGCTCTCCCCGTCCTCCTCAGCCCGCCCCCCTTGTCCAGGCCTCTCTCTCGCAGCCACAGCCGGGCCCGCCTCTCCCGTCCATCGGCCCGCCTCTCCAGCACCGACGCTCTCCACCGCGGCCGCGCGTCGCGCCCTCGCGTTCCGCGCCTGCCTCTCGCAGGAAAAGACACCTTTGGCAGCACCCGGCCCGCTCTCCGTCCGCGGCCCGCCACTACTCCCGCCCACGGCCCGTCCCACCGCCTGTCCGTCCGCCACTTCCCACCACGGACCGCCGTCTCCCTGCCGCGGCCCGCACTCCCCGTCCGTGCCCGCCACTCCCAGCCGACCCGGCCCGCTCTCCAGTCGCGGCCCGTCCTTTCTCCGTCCGCGGCCCGCCAGCTCCCTAGCCCCTGACCCACCTCTCCCGTCCGCGGGGGTCGCCTCATCTATCTGCGGCCCACCTTTCCCACTCGCCGCCGTCCACGTAATAGTATCTATTTTTTAGTAGATGTGGGGAATATATATAATATGTTTATATAATCTGTAATCAATGTATGGTGAGTGTGGTGTGTATGTAGTATACTGTAGATTGTATAGAAGTTGTTGTGTAATCCTATGTGCTGTGCCAGACGGCTGTGTTTGCATCTTATATGAAGTGTATATGCTGCATATTTGCTGTTACATGTGTACAGCTGTATGATGATGTGTGTGATTACTAATATCCTGCCATATATATATTTTCCATGGGTGTAACACTGATGTATCTATATTCATAGCGGAACGCTGTTTATATAATATATGGTATAGGCGGCACGCTGTATTATTAATATGGTATATGGCGGCACAGGTGTATGTATATATGTTATAATAGGCACCTGTATGATCTATATGGTGGCACCAGTTGTATGTATGATATGTGTTATATTGTGGCACAGTGATATGTATTATATGTGTATATGGTGGCACAGGTAGGTATTAATGGTATAATGGCGGCACTCTGTATGTATTATATGGCACCGGTTGTTAGTGGCGGACAGTGTAAGTATATATGTATTGGCGCCATATGTATAGGCGGCACAGTGTATGTATTATATGGTATATGGCGGCACGCTGGATTAATATAGCGCCACGTATCATTATAGGTAATGGGGCGTGATTAGGTGGCACAGTGTATGATTAATATGGTATATGGCGGCACGTGATGTATTAGATGTGGCACAGTGTCTGTATTAATTGGTATTGTATGGCGGCGCTGTATGCATTATATGGTGGCACAGTGTATGTTTGATATGGGACTATGGCGGCACGCTGTATGTGTGGTATCTCGGCACGCCTGTAGTAATGGTATAATAATGGCGGCACCGCGTATGTATTATTATGGTAATGGCGCACGTGTTATGTTTATATGGTATTGGCGGCAGGTACGTTCTGTCGGGCATGGTATTATATGGTGGCACAGTGTTGATTATATGGTAATGGTGGCACAGTGTATTAGGTATTATGGCGCATGTGATGTATATATGGGCAACGCTGTATGTATTATATGGTCACATATTAGGTATGGGCACAGTGTTGTATTTATGGTATATGGCGGCACGCTGTATGTATTAATGTATAGATGGCGGCACAGTGTATGTATTATAATAGGTATATGGCGGCACGCTGTATGATTATAATTTACATAGAAGGCACCCGGCATGTATTTTATGATCATGGTGGCACGATGATTGAATTTTATATTATATGGCGATCGTTTTATGTATTTTGTTTTGTGGTAACTTGCTTGTGTGTATTATTATAGTGACGGTGGCAACTTTATGTATTTTGCACATTTGCTTTATTTCATATTAACCCCAGTTGGGTCTGGTCCCTGACGCTCCTTGATATAGTACACATATGGTGTGGGGGTGGGGGGGGGCTCTTTCTATAGCTCCTCAGCGCAGCAGAAAGGATTAGGTTCACCCCTGGCAACGGGGGATCCACAACACCAGAGATTCTACTTGCGCAAGTCGCCATTCATCCGGATCAATGAGTCTAGGGTAGGCATATAATGTATATGAATGAGATACATAGGTCGTCATTATCAAAGCAAATCGACATGTGCATAACTTGTATACCAGAGTAAGGCATCTAGGAAGGTATGAGTCCCATTGTGAAATTTTAAATTATTATGTTATTGTGTTAAATTTAAGACATTTTGTGATATACATATATATCACAAAAAATAATATAATAAATAATAAGCTTAATTAAATAATTAATTAAGTGGCCCACGTAGATTAATATTATACTATGAAAATAAGTATTATATCTCAGTGATCTCGCAAAACATTGCATAAGTGGAAACGATGGATCCAAAACAACGAAGATTTTTTCCCAACATGAGGTTGTTATTGTATCAAATTAGTACCATATATGATCTCTGGTTGTTTTCTCAGTTCACACAAAAAATGTGTCAGTATCTGGGCATGAACATGTCAGTGCGGATTTGGGCAGTGTGTATACTACTGGTGGGGCAGTGCTGTATACTACTGGGTGGAACACTGGGTCTGCTGCTACTACTGGGGCTGCTGTACAGGGTGCTGTAACCGATATGGGACTGGTGTATAGCTACTGGGCGCTGTGATACTACGGGGCGGTTAACGGGCGTGCTGCTATTAGGGAGCTTTATACTGGGGGCAGTGCTTATACTACTGGGGGCATGTATAAAGGGGCTGGGCTTGGTGTATACTAACTGGGGAGGCTGACTGCTGTTATACTACGGGGGTCGGCTGGACTGGCTGGATACTATAGGGACTGGTTGGGCTGATAATACTGGGGGGGTGGTCGGTGACAAGCATTTCCCACCCGTCGGCTTATTACCGAGTCAATCTGGTCTTTTTTCCCCGAGTTTGGGTGGTAAAACTTAGGGTCTTGGCGTATACTCCGGGTAGGGCTTATGCTCGAGTATACGGTAATGTAACAAAATAAAGAAATGTAGTATCATGGTTATCGTATGATCTGTACTTAAAAAATGCATCATGGAACCAACCTAAAACCCACTAGATTTTAGGATAATGCGAGGCCCTCCTGGCCTTCTGTGCACTCGTCATGCGCCCCTAAACAAGTAACGTCCGGCATGGGGTGTCTGCCGTAAGGGGAGAAAGTACATAACAAAACTATTAAGATTTTTTTTCTATTTACTTTAGTAACAAGTAAATTTTAGGGCTAACATAAATGTTTTACCAACACTATTAAACCTTACTAATTTCATACATATAGATTGAATTACTATGAAATCTAAGGGCTAACATACTTCCTAAACCATTCCTGATAGTTTGAGGGGGTGCAGAATGAAAATGGTTGATGTTTTTAGGGGGGTTTATAATATTATATAATCTCAAATTTCATTTAAAACATAAAAATATCCCCTAAAAAAGTCATTCTGAAATTTCCTTGAAAATAGTGAAAATGATATCGATTGTGTAGCCGTGTGACTCTAAAATAAGTTAACCACTTTCAAGAATAATGAAAATGTAAAGTGACATATGGGGAAATGTGTATACAGAACACTACGTTAGGTTTAAAACTATTCTGCCTGACATTAATAATAATTTCAAATTTTGAAAATGCCAAAATTGAAGACTAAGGGTCAGTGAAACCATGGACCACTGCGGGAGATGACCACAACCCACACCTGGGCCCGGAATCTAAGTGGCACCGGTTTTTCACCAGAGCTGTCCGCAAAGCAGGATGGTCTTTGCTGCGGCCGTACGACTATCCATGGTGGCAGTCACGTAGAGGTACAGATCGGTGATGCAGGCTTGGAGTCAACAGACAGAAGTTCGCACTGGCGGTCAATGAGCAAAGTCACGAGTCAGGTCTGAGGTCACAACTGGAGATCAAGCAGAACAGGAAAGGAAAAAAGAACAATCACAGGGACGATTTCTCTAAGTCTGTGAGCTCAAACTCCGGACAGGGAATGGTGGGACCAGCTTGCTTATATCGGAAACCCAGAATGCCAGCGCCATCAGAGTGCAACTGGGACTTAAAGTCTTTATAAGAGCGGTCACGTGGCCGCCCTAGGTAGGAATGGTGCTCTCTGAAGGCCAGCCTGGAGTAGAGCGGTGGAGAGGTAATGAGGAGTGGGGATGGGGCGCCGTGGTAGGGGCCAGGGTGTGCCTGCGATCCGAGCCGTGGACGCAGGGGACAACCATGACAAACATTTTTCCCATAAAAATTACTGCATTTTTTAAATTTTCACTTTTTATTTTAATAAATGCAAAACTTAAGTCAAGCCAAAATCATATAATAGTACAACATGTGATGAAAAAACAAACAATCTAGTAGTATCGCTTTTGATAAGTTACATGTTCAAAGTAATCACCTTATAAGCAAAAACACGCAAAATCAAATACAAAAACGGGAAACTGGGGCTGAGCCCTTAAGCTATAAAATGACTGCGCCCCCTCCTCCCCAGACCCCCCCCACCGCGTATGAGGTTAAACAAGAAAAAATTAATTATTTGCACAGAAGTAATGGGACTTAGAGGTACTCTAGGCAAGTAGCAACTGGTTTCGAATCGGAGAGATGTCCTAAGTTTCTAAATTATAACAATTTTTGTCAATCTGTATAATAGCCTGCCTCTTCGCGTGGTCCAGCCGGGACACGACAGAGAGCGTTAGAAGGGCTTAGATGCCTTTACACCTATATAACCATTTGATTGTTCTGTCATATAATTGTTCCTCCAAAACTTCCTCCATCAATCCCTTCCCTCTGGTGAGCTTGATTGAGAATGTGTCTTTATTCATCCGTATTAAACTATGCTAATATGATAGGAAGAGGCAGTTTTTTTGATTCAGAAGAGAAGTTTTGGTTTGAAGATTTTATTTTTCCATTAAATATATAAAAATATTACCTAATTTATCATATTGTCACCTGTTGGTTTGACATAGCATTGTTACTGGATAGTGAGGGAGAGAATAATGAACCCAGGGGTGACTGTGGTTACTCAATGCTTTAATAAACGCGGAGGTCTAGGCATTGTTGCAGCCGTCGCTGGTAGATAGTGCTCGTGCCAGACACTCAGACTTTCAGGTTCCTGTCCTTTTCAACTGCGGTTCTCCTTCTGCATTTGGACCCATTGTTCCGGTTTATATGGATGGGCCGCTCTGACGGCGGTGTGCTGTATGTTTCCAATTTATGAATTTTTATGATGATTTTTTGCATTAATAAAATTGTTTTAAACTACTTCAGTTTATGGTGACTCGTTATCTTTATGTTTTTGGTTATTGTGGTTATAGTCGATTTGGACTTGATGGTTGGTATAAGTTACAGTTTGATGTTTAAGTATCTTTGGACTTAAATTTTGTAATTATATTACATTCATTTCTGCTTCTATCTGTTTTTTTCTTGACCAATGGAACATCCAGTTATTTTAAACTCACTAGAAGGCCACTTTTTTTTTGAAACCATGCAACTCTGACAGAAAGCAGCGGAAATTTACTGTTCCTTGAAGTAGAAAATGTTACCTTGATATTTAATTGCCTCTTATAGTCAAATAGAAATACTGGGTTACTATCTAATCCACTTGCTATCAAAAATAGCTAAGGGGAAATAATTCCTACCTTACTCCTGATGAAAAGTCCATTTACATTTTCCCAGAATCCAGTGGAGCACAATGGCTGTAAGTTTCCACAAACCTGCCAGAGTGGCCGGGACATCTGCAAAGTCCTCTGTATTGAGAACTTTACTGTTCCATCACGAATGTTTACTGCATTTTCACGTAAGTCCGAATAAATTTAGTTTATAACGAGGGGAAACTTTTATATATAGCAGAGAAATGTACCAAATTGGGCACATATCTGTGCCATAATATTGCATGGAGTTGTTGCTATAGTTTATGACTAAAATGAAAAAAAATACAACGTTTTGCCTTGGTAAGTCAAGGAAATAAACTAAACTACAGTAAAGAAACAAAGAGAGAAATTTTAAAAAAATCCTCTTTATATTTATCACGTTAATTGTTAGTTCACCAAATACTCATGAATTCGGACCATTGTCACGGAGTTGGTTTCTTCTGGTTTTTATATTATAATGAAATATTAACTTTGTGTTGTTTTTGTTTTCTTGGTTTTTTATATTGTGACAATTTTTGGAAATGTTCTAATCATTGTATCCATCCTCGTCATCCTCACATTACGTTTGTCGCCGATGTATTCTTCCCACTAATCTTTCCTTCATAGACTTCTAGTATCATCTCATGTGCTGTGCCCGGTTACTCATAGACCTCCTTTCGACCAGAGAACCATATCGCTTCCATTGCCTTGTTGGCGCACAGATTATACTTTTACTGTGGATCGAAGCTATAGTGTTTGGCTTCTGGCATGTCATGGCTCTTGACCGGTAGTGGCCATCTGCCATATACTCCACTATCCTACTGCATGAGGGGTGAGCGTTCTGCTGGCGGTGGCTTGCCATATTCGCATGTGTATTCGTTTTCACCTATGCATTTTTTCCATCCATTTATGATGCATCAACCTTGTGTTATAACAGGTCAACCATTTTGCTGTGTGGATCCGTGTATCAGTGACGAAGCTAGCCTGCGGAGATACCAATGATAATCAGATTGTCACATTCTTTCTTCTTCAGCTGCTTTCAATTTTCTTCCTTTTTATAATAATTCTGGTTTCTTATTCTTGTATCATAATTTCATATTGAAGATGCAGCACATACAGGAAAGGGTCTAAAGCCTTTTCTTACTGCACTCTCCACACACGGTGGGTGGGCCTTTTATTTTGCACTGGCACTGGGTCACTTACTAGGACCTTCTAACAGAGCTCATCAAACCTTCTGAAATAGTCGTCCATCTTTTAGTCATAGTTTCCCAATGTTGATATCTTTTATTTACAGTCTAAAATACGAGAAGTCACGGGCCATTGTAAAGAAATTGTAGGAACTGCTCTTGCCACCACACAGGGAAAGTCAGCAGTAACTGAATTTTTGATCCTCAATTTGAACTGAAAGTTTGTATTATAGCATTTAAGTGTTCTTCTTGGATTACAGTTCTGAATTCAACTTTGGGTGTGGGTGTTTTTTGACCATGAATGTGAAGCAGCTTACAGTACTTTCTGTATGTATTGATGCCAGATGTTATGTCTAGATGGTGTGGCTCCTGTTGCTATAAGATAGGAGCCCACTCATCTTCGCTGCGATGGGTTTATTTTTTTCCAAATGTTTATTCAATTTTTTGTTTGCTTTCCAAGTCTTTGAAGGTCTTGGTTAGAGCGAAACCTTACATGCATTTACTTTTGGATTGCTTTTCACTTAAAGGTGTTGTCCAGACTAATTTAGAAAAACATAAGGTGCCATGGCTTCCTTAAAAAAAATAAAGATTTATTTATCTTCCGGCACCTCGGGTGTCCTGCGCTGCGTTTCTACGGAAACACACGCTTCAATGTACCAAACGTCCAACTGCTCGTTAACACTTAATTTCTAATCAGCCAATCACATGGCGGCAACTCAGTGCATTTAGGCATGTAGACATGGTCAAGACAATCTCCTGCAGTTCAAACCGAGCATCAGTATGGGGAAGAAAGGTGATTTGAGGCCTTTGAACGTGGCATGGTTGTTGGTGCCAGAAGGGCTGGTCTGAGTATTTCAGAAACTGCTGATCTACTGGGATTTTCACGCACAACCATCTCTAGGGTTTACAGAGAATGGTCCGAAAAGAAAAACATCCAGTGAGCGGCAGTTCTGTGGGCGGAAATGCCTTGTTGATGCCAGAGGTCAGAGAATGGCAGACTGGTTCGAGCTGATAGAAGGCAACAGTGACTCAAATCGCCACCCCCGTTACAACCAAGGTAGGCAGAAGAGCATCTCTGAATGCACAGTACATCGAACTTTGGAGCAGATGGGCTACGGCAAACAGAAACCCACCGGGTGCCACTCCTTTCAGCTAAAACAACGGAAACTGGAGCTACAATTTGCAACAAGCTCATCGAATTGACAGTAGAAGATTGAAAACGTTCCTGTTCTGATGAGTCTCGATGTCTGCTGCGACCATTCGGTTGGTAGGGTCTAATTTGGCGTCACAACATGAAAGCATGGATCCATCCTGCCTTGTACACAGCGGTTCAGGCTGGTGGTGTGGTTGTCATGGTGTGGGAATATTTTCTTGGCACTCCTTTGGGCCCCTTGGTACAATTGAGCATCGTTGCAATCCACAGCCTACCTGAGTATTGTGCTGCTGACATGTCCACCCTTATGCCACTGTACCCAACATCTGATGGCTACTTCTGCGGATAATGCACCATGTCATAAGCTGGAATCATCTCAGACTGGTTTCTTGAACATGACATGGTCACTGGACCACAATGGCCTCCACAGTCCACCAATCCTCATCCATAGAGCATCTTTGGGATGTGGTGGAACGGGAGATTCTCATCATGGATGTGCAGCCGACAAATCTGCGGCAACTGTGTGATGCCATCATTTTAATATGGACCAAAATCTCTGAGGAGCTTCCAGCACCTTGTTGAATCTATGCCACGAAGAATTGAGGCAGTTCTGAAGGCAAAAGGGGATCCAACCCGTTACTAGCATGGTGTACCTAATAAAGTGGCCGGTGAGTGTATGGCCACTTTATGTTCCCCATAGGCTGGCAATGGGTGCATGGAGCAGCACACGTGCTGGTTACGTCACCGTACTGCTCCATACCCAGGAAAAGATAGGACATGTCCTGTCTTACCCTATATTACAACGCAGTGCCATGTATTTCTATGGAGAGGGGAGGGGGTGAGCAGCACTCACACCCAACTCCTCTCCCGTGCACCGGTGTAAATGTAGCCTAACATTTCTAAGCCTCTCACTCAGCCAAACGAGAAGAGACCCAAGCAGGTCAAAACAGTGCTGTCTACAGTTCGGAGTCAAGAAATAAGGAAATCCACACCTCTTTTAGCTACCTTGTAAGGCAGCTCCCTTGACATCAGGCATGACCATCAGGAAGCCTAATAACATGATACGGAATTAAAACCAAACCAGTATATCTAC